>JBAPGN010000518.1:62972-78640 GCA_037355405.1 Vitis amurensis | reverse complement strand
GAAAAGAGAAATGCCCCACCGTCCCCCTAACCTCTCAACTGACGACAGTTTTCAACCAGATAGCCCGCTTGTTTCTGTCTCAACGACGGCAAACCTCCCACCAAAGGGAGGTGATAGGTTGTTCCCTCCCTCGACCTGATCTCCCAACGAGCCTTGGCAGATCTCTCGTTCTGATTTAACTGGATCCTAGCCCACTGAGTTCCTCCCATTCTTTCCGTCTGTGGATCATAGCTTTAAAAAACCGCGCACTCTTCCCCCATCTTCTCAAAAATGGACGGGACCCAAAGCGAGATTGGCAGACCCCCGGATCCTCACCCATGCTTCGTTTCTTATTTCCTTTTTCCCAAGCACCCGTACCTTGGATTCCAGAACTCCAAACCTACTGAATACTTCCCATCGACCTTTTCCCGGAGGTGAGGACTTGTCTAGCTTCTTCCACAAGTTCGAATTCCAAAAGGACCTGTCCCTTTTCCAACCTTGCCAAACCAAGCATTCTTTTCAACCCCCAAGAACTCGCCATTAACCACCCCAACCTCTCCAGATTCTCTCCCCTGCTACCTCTAGGGTTCCAGTCTGACTAAGCAATGCTTTCCAATCTACGTCAAATTTCTACTATTCTCCCCTTCTACCTCCACTCTGATCAAATTCCTATCCCTGCTCTCCAGCCTCTTCCCCATTTCTACTTGCAACCTTCCGGAGGTCTTTTCTTCCTTTTTGTTCTCCTTGTAGAAACTAGCGATCAATTTTCGTAAAGACTCCGCATAGTAACTCACCCCTTTCCCCTCTGCTTTTCGGGATAACCAAATACTATTCTCTCTCTTTGAGTCGACACCTAACCGGAGAACACAAACCGCTCTGTTGGCTTCAGCGCCCATAGAGTACTTCTCCCCTTTTCTTCCACCAACCTTCTCCTATTTATCTTTTTTCCCATTCTTTACGCAACTGATCTAGACCCTCCGAAAGAGCCTACAATTGGCCGGCCCCAGTCGAACCCATGACAAAACCCCTCTCTTGCTTCCACAATGAAAACCAGGGTTTTGGCCTCTTTTCTCCTCCATTCGACTTCAAAAACCTTTCAACTCCACCCTAAAGCTACTACCCCTGCGTTTTCTGCTCTCGCTCCCGATTTGGACTTTCTCCTCATCGCATCGCCTCGCGCATCTCCTCGCTCCTTCATACTTTTGTTGTTCATGAGCTTAGCTTTTATAAGCAGTTAAACCAATTATTGATATATGGAATCAACTAACGTTGCAAAAAAGTTAAAAACGAAATCTTCTTAATACGCAATGGTCTAGCCTGTAGTTGGAAATTAAGCTTAGCAGTACAATCAGCATCTTTTTGGAGGTTACCATGCTCGTTTGGATTAGGTAGGAAGGTAAATTTAATTATATTTTATTTGAGTAATGCAAAGAAAGGCAATGTAAATGAAGAATCAGTTTGGGGTTACACATTTTCCTCTCATTGAGAATGAAGAATGGCTAATATGGGCTCGCAACTGTCTCAATTGCATGTTATTTGATTAATGCATAAGTAAGTTAAATTCATAATACAGAATATATAGTTAAGAGCTATCTAGACCAATTGGGATAGAGATGGCTACAAAACTGAAATCCTGGCATTAGTTGAAGGCCCTAATGACGCATTATTCTGCTAGGGTTTGGAACTGGAAAGTGGAAAAGGATTTGACAGTGGGAATTTCATAGGCTAACAAGAGTAGAGGTACCATAGTGATATGGTTGGACGAGTTAGCGTCTTTCATATATCTATAGAGGAAAGTTTTTGTTTGTCACTTTTTAAGTCAACAAAAAACGAAGCTAGATACATTGGAAATATGACCAGTTAGAACCCTTGTCACTTTTTTAAGGGACTCTATCACTAACGAACCCTGGGTAGCCTAGGTTTTTTAGTTTTTTTCCTTTGTGAAGGATCTCACATCCTTCTTGTAGAAAAATCAAAAGAGAACCTATGCAATATCCTTAAATATCAAATAAAAAACTCCCAAAATTCCATTAATAAAAACTCTAATTTGCTTTGCTCCTTTTTGGTACAATGAACCTTATACCCCATAGGACTCATTTGCAAAATAGAAGGTTCTATAAACACTTAATTGCTTGCTTTGAACTTTCATTGTTTGGGGTATCTGGCGGTTCTCCTTTCTTCAGTTAAAGACACGTTAAATGGTTGGCATGGAAGACTTGTGGGTGAGGGTCCAAAGAAGGTGTCTAGGATTGCACTTTTTTTGTTTGTTTTGATGCATTTTAGAGAGTAGAACCAGGGGACTTTTGAAGACTTGGAGCTACCTGAATTGGCTTCTAAAAACGTTCTCCTCAATTATATGTTCAAACTGGACCTGGAGACCTTTTGGTTGATGGTAACACTTTAATTGGAGATTGTTTGATATTCCATAAGGGGTTAGGCAATTTTGGTACCTTTCTTACCGCCTTTGCATTTTTGGGTTTTGACATGTCTAGCATGATTCCAGTGAAATCTTTTATAGATTTTTTTAGAACATGAAATTGAACCTAGACCTACGTGACAAAGTTCAAATGAAATAGACATGCTTTTAAAACAGAGGACCCTTTCTTTGAAATTAAAAAAACACACATGGAATCACAATAATTCCAATCCATTGAAAAATCCCAAATATGACAGCTGCTCCAAAACTAGCCTCAAACAAGATGTACTTCCATGTGAACCAAAACCCCTTTTACATGTCATAGTCTCCAATATCAACTGAACTTGGAAAATTTTCAGGATTGTTTCAAAATGTAACAAAGTGATATTGACACTAATTTGGAGAAAAATTTGAGGTCAGACCATACTTCCACCAACAGCTTGATAATTCCAACAATAACACCATGAGAATATAAAGACTAAAAGTATCCCCTAATCAGCATCAGATTCCATACCGAGCCGGAAAAAATATGACAGCAATGCATTTTTAAAGCATATATCTTCAGCTGCTAGTACCCACCGTGCCAACTTTGCATCCATTGAGGGAAAACCCTTGAATCCCCACATGACTGGGTCGTCCAACCTGTTATAACAGAAATTATATGTGAGGACCTAGTAAAGAATTATCCAAACCATTGAATGAGAAGCAGTTATTGGTATCTTCTTCAGTACTAGAAATTAACATGAGATGAAATGTGTCCATTGTTTTAAAATATAAAAATGTAATAAACTAACCCAATTTCCAGAAAATTTTCCAATCTTACTTGCAGGCCTGGGCACACCCTATTACTCTATCTTCCAAGGGAGCATTTGGAAAGCATGTCGAATGAAATCATTCCAACTTAAATCATTCTTCCTTTACAAGCACAGCAAGTGAATTTGCATATCCAAACAAGACCAAAACAGAGTCCTAGTAAATGGGGAGCATGAAAGGAACACCTAAAGCAAAGGAAAGGAATAGGCAAAAAAACCAGCTTCGGCCAAACCAGAGCACTTGGGCTAATCCTAACCTATCAATGACCGAACTTCTTGCTGGGTCTATAAGTAATGTGGTTTGAGGTCCACATTAAGGATCTTCCTTTCGTTACCATTTGATGATTTTTGGGGTCAAATCCATTTTACTATTTACATGACAGATTAACATTCAAATGTAATAGAAATGAAAGCGTAGCAGTTGATCTTGAAATAAAAATGTTGTTGAACTTCATGCATTACAGATAAGATCTCGATTAAACAGCGAACAAGAAAAAAAATTCATAAAAATAAACATGGAAAGGAAAAAAGAAATGGAGTTTAGGAGAGTGACTGACGTCGACATATGATTGCTAACAGTGATGAGAGGAATGCCAGGAGGTCGCGATCGGACGAGACGAATTAGGGTATCGGCGTTTTGAACGGAGGTAGAGTTGAAAAGAGAGGCCACCGCTTTGGCAAATGCCCCTACGGCCATGAACACTATCCGTCGAGGAATTCCTCCGATATGGTTTGGCCGTCCCGCCCATTCCATCTTTCTCATGCCGCTTCCCCTCCGCCTTGAAACTGCAAGCTAAAACACCGTGAGGGTTAAAAGTCACAATCACCATGCCATACACAAATTTGAGAATAGATTTATAGGGTTCCAATAGACCAAAAAAAAAAAAAGGGTAACAGCAACTGGGATTTACAGTTCTTAGGCGGAAGAGGTTTTAGTTGCTTCCGACCGTGGCGGCTCCTCGCAGTCCTACTTTGGCTGTCTTTCGACTCTTTCTAGCCAGTCCTTTCCCCAGCGTCTCTTGGTTTTCGGACTTTCGAAATTCATCATACTTGAGTATTTGCACCAATGTCACCTAACTGAATAGGGTTATTTGAATAGGGAAAATTATAATAAAATTTAATAAAGTTTCTAGGTTTTTAAAAATATATAAAGAATAAAAAATATTACATTTTATACAAGGAGATTGTTGAGAGAAGTTTTAACCAGGGATCATTTACAAATTAAAAAGCAAAAATTCCACATAACCAAAAAGTCTAATTTTATGGTTTGTGTTTAGAGTTTAGTGTTCCAAGTTTAAAAATTACTAAATTAGATTTCTTGTTCTATGACATGGGGTTTAGGGTTTAGGGTTTAGGGTTTATAGTTTAGATTTGAGAGGTCATAGTTTTGAATAAATTTTATTCTTTAAGAATTTCTAAAAACATTTATTTCTTAATTAGAAATCTATTGAGATGGTCAAATCACTTGACATTAAAACCCTTGTCCCTCTTCAAAGTGAGATGCTTTATCAATAACAACTTAAGCACGAGGGTTAGGGTTTTCGAACTTAAAGTTTAGAGTTTAGAGTTTTAGGGTTAAGGTTTGAAGGTCTATAATTTTGAATAATGTAATTGTTAGCCCAAGGATTCTCCTAATCATGTTTTGATGATAACAAATTATGGTTAATGTTGTCTCCTCGCGTATCCGGTGGTCCACGTTGCTGCCGGGTGGATAGACACGCGATTCTCAACACACAAAAGGGTTCTTGATTCAGCGGTTGCACCTACAAAAGGCACCCGGACAGGGTGTCCGGACGCACCCTCCGATGGTTTTGTTAGCCATGGTCAGAGAGAGAAGGAGATATGGCTCAGTTGGCCTTTTTTTAGGTATGAGAAGGTTACCAGTGGATTCCTCCCTCGTCTTCCTCGCGTGAAGACTTATTTATATAGCTTCAGGGGTACTGTTCCTCTCTTTAATGGTGAGGAGATGTTTTATGTTGTCATGATGACATTAAGTAGCAGCAGAGACATCATCACCCTACGATCGGCTGTCAGGAACTATGGTAGGTGATGCGACTGTCAGAGATCGTGGTAGGTGATCATGTAGAATGATCGTGGGAAGTGACTTGCTGTCACTTCATCTTGTCTTCTCACTCTGCAGGTGACAAGATGTGGGCCATGGCTGTTTGTTGTGATTGCGTGTAAGACTCACTTTACTCTAATTGACCATCCAGACGATTTATATCCGGATGGCTCATGCTGATTATCCGGATGTGTTGTGGAAACTATCCGGATGTGTACGCTCTGCCAGCGTCGTTTGCTCTTCCTTGGATAGGAGAAGCTGAAACGTCGTTTGCCTTTCCTTGAGGCGGTCCGGATAGGATAACTGCACCATGCATATCCTTAGGAGAATCCGGATGGTGATGGTCCGGCTGATAATACGTGTCACGCGTCACTATGAGCTGCGTGCCACGTGTTTCCCAAGGGGAGGGGTCCCTACAGTTAAGTTACTAATTGATTTGAATTATAAAGAATTTCAAGTGTTAGTTTGGAAATTCATTAAATGACTTAATGAATGTAAGATCAAGACTTTTAATCATAGGAAACATATGTATGATGAATGCATGGGTGCATTTATGATTTACATATCATTTCATGCATCTTTGAAAAACTCGGTTTATGCTTTGAAGTTACATTTCCATAAAAATCCAGGATTTATCAAATGAACCTTAGGCAAAACGTTTCAACATTGACATATATTTTTACCTAAACACCTTGCCTAAGTGCTAGAAGCAAAAAACAAAAAAAGATAGGTTTTTAGCCCAAAAAATGGTGAACCAATCGAGGCACTAGCCAAACCGGCTCAACCGGCTAAGGTACCGGTCGATTAGTTACCCCTTCCCAATTGAGGTCCGGTTGAGAGATGCAAAAAACTCTATATCTCTTCCTGTGACTTTTCTTTCCCGGTTGAGGTTCGGTTGAGGGTAACGGTCATCCGTCAAGCATTAAATGCTCCAACGCCTAGTGAATTGGTCAACCCCAACCTCGATCGATTGAGATTGTTTTTTTATTTTTTGGCTCCTGAGGTTGGAAACCTATAAATAGAGAGTTCAACTTCATTTATGAGCAAGAGAACACCTGCATTTATTTGTGGTTTGTGGTTTGGGGTTTGGGGTTTGAGGTTTGGGGTTTAGGGTTTCGGGTTTCAGGTTTAGGGTTTAGAGTTTATGGTTTAGGGGTTTAGGGTTGAGGGTTGAGGGTTGAGGGTTGAGGGTTGAGGGTTTAGGGTTGAGGGTTGAGGGTTTAGGGTTTAGGGTTTAGGGTTTGGGGTTTGGGGTTTGGGGTTTGGGGTTTAGGGTTTAGTGGTTTAGGGTTTAGGGTTTAGGGGTTAGGGGTTAGGGTTAGGTTTTAGGTTTAGGGGTTAGGTTTTAGGTTTAGGGTTTAGGGTTTAGGGTTTAGGGTTTTAGGGTTTAGAGTTTAGGGTTGAGGGTTGAGGGTTGAGGGTTGAGGGTTGAGGGGTGAGGGTTGAGGGTTTAAGGTTTAGGGTTTGGGGTTTAGGGTTTGGGGTTTGGGGTTTGGGGTCTAGGGTTTAGGGTTTAGGGGGTTGGGGGTTTAGGGTTTAGGGTTTAGGGTTTAGGGTTTGGGGTTTGGGGTTTAGGGTTTAGGGTTTGGGGTTTGGGGTTTGGGGTTTTGGGGGTTTAGGGTTTAGGGTTTAGGGTTTGGGGTTTGGGGTTTGGGGTTTGGGGTTTGGGTTTAGGGTTTAGGGTTTAGGGTTGGGGTTTGGGGTTTAGGGTTTTAGGGTTTTGGGGTTTGTGGTTTAGGGTTTAGGGTTTAGGGTTTAGGGTTTGGGGTTTGGGGTTTGGGGTTTAGGGTTTAGGGTTTAGGGCTTAGGGCTTAGGGCTTAGGGCTTAGGCTTAGGGTTGGGGGTTTTGGGGTTAGGGGTTAGGGGTTTTAGGGGTTTTAGGGTTTTAGGGTTTTAGGGTTTAGGGTTTTTGGTTTTGGGTTTTGGGTTTTGGGTTTTGGGTTTTGGGTTTAGGGTTTAGGGTTTGGGGTTTGGGGTTGGGGTTTGGGGTTTGGGGTTTGGGGTTAAGGGGTTTAGGGTTTTAGGGTTAGGGTTTAGGGTTTTAGGGTTTTAGGGTTTAGGGTTTTTGGGTTTTGGGTTTTTGGGTTTGGTTTAGGTTTAGGGTTTAGGGTTTAGGGTTTATGGGTTTTGGGTTTTGGGTTTAGGGTTTTAGGTTTTAAGGTTTAGGGTTTAGGGTTTAGGGTTTAGGGTTTAGGGTTTTAGGGTTTAGGGTTTAGGGTTTAGGGTTTAGGGTTTGGGGTTTGGGGTTTGGGGTTTTAGGGTTTAGGGTTTAGGGTTTAGGGTTTAGGGTTTAGTGTTTAGGGTGATCACGACCCGAGGTATACTGTGATAGAATTGCCTCCCAATTTAAAAAAAAAAAAAAAAGTTTTCAATTTGAGGGCTAAAGGCTAAGGGCTAAGGGCTAAGGGCTAATGGCTAATGGCTAAGGGCTAATGGCTAATGGCTAATGGCTAAGGGCTAAGGGTTAAGGCCTAAGGGCCTATGGCTAATGGCTAAAGGCTAAGGGCTAATGGCTAATGGCTAAGGGCTAATGGCTAAGGGCTAAGTGCTAAGGCTAAGGGCTAAGGGCTAAGGCCTAATGGCTAATGGCTAAGGGCTAAGGGCTAAGGCTAATGGCTAATGGCTAATGGCTAAGGCTAATGGTTAAGGGCTAAGGGTTAAGGGCTAAGGGCTAAGGGCTAATGGCTAAGGCTAAGGGCTAAGGGCTAAGGGCTAAAGGGTAAGGGCTAAGGGCTAAGGGCTAAGACCTAAGGGCTAAGGGTTAAGGGCTAATGGCTAAGGCTAAGGGCTAAGTGCTAATGCTAAGGGCTAAGGGCTAAGGGCTAAGGTCTAAGGCTAAGGGCTAAGGCCTAAGGGCTTAGGCTAAGGGCTAAGGTTAAAGGCTAAGGGCTAAGGGCTAATGGCTAAGGCTAAGAGCTATGGCCTACAATTGCAACCCAAATATAAAAAAAAGTAAAAAATAAAAGATAAAAAAAAAAGGAAAAACAAAGTTGGGCCGAGAGTGGGCCCACAATGGCCCATATTAGGGCCGCCTAGTGTGGTGGGGAGGGGCTGCTAGTTGGCAGCCCATTGTTTTAAAAAAAAAAAAAAAAGGGCCCAGATTTTGGGCCGAAATTGGCCCCAAAATGGCCCATAAATGGGCCGGCTATTGGGGTGGTGGAGGGGCTGTCATGTGGCAGCCCATTGTCTTTTTTAAAAAAAAAACAAAAAAAAATAAAGGCCCGCCAAATTGGGCCCAATTTTGGCCCAAAAATGGGTTTGTGGGGGTGCCACGTGGAGCACCCTCAAAAATCCAAAAAAGAAAAAACAAAAAGAAAAGAGAAAAGGTGGGGGGCAGCCTGGCCGCACCTGAGCGCGCCACGTGGCAGCTGGGTGCTCAGGTGTGGCTGCTGCCCCTTCCCTTTTGCCCAGGAGGGCTGCCGGCCGTCCGTTCTTTCCATGGCGATTCCGGCTATCTCGGGCGACGTCGAGAGGCAAGAGGGGTCGACCGTCATAGTTTTCGACGTGGTCTTTCCATCCATGGGGTCGGATCGTCGGGATTATGGCCAGAAGGTATCGAAAATCGCGTTTAAAAAAAAGGGGAAAATTCTCACTTTTTTGGCACTATTTACACTATTCATAAAATGGGTTTACCCTTATAATATCGGGGTTCGAGAAATTTCTTCCGAAAAAGGAGGTCGGGCCGTCGTAGGCCTCGACAAGGGCTTTCGATCCGTACGGTTGGATTCGCATTACAATGGCGGGAAGGGCACGAAAAATGGCTCGGAAAAATATTTTATTTTACTATTCATAAGAAACGGGTGCGCTCACTTCCGGGGTGCGGATCGAAGGGCATGGGTCCCTCGGCACGAAAACGAAGGGTTGCGCGACGTCCGTGGACGTGTCTAGTTTCAATCCAACGGTTCAAATCGTGGAAATTGGGTCCAGAAGGGGGGTATTTTTTGGCATTTCCGCGAAGGGCGCAATGGTCGAAGCACTATTGAAATAGTAGCCTCTTTGGAATTTGACTTTCGGGCCGACCTAGGGTCGAAGGAAACGGCGTGGAGAAGCAGACCAGTAGGGGTTCCCCCAACTGTGATGGGTGTTTTTCGGCCATCCGAGATCGTTTAGGGCCTCAAAATCGCGTTCAAAGTGTCGGTATTTTTGGTCAATTTTTCGGATCTACCGGTTGCGCCTAAAACCGTCGTAAACGGCATTTCGCTTTACATAGTCCTCGACGGTACGAGTCTAACGGCACCGACAGATCGCCGTTTCGACGTCGTTCGGTCCCGATCCAACGGTCGGGAACATGTGCCAAATTGCACTTTTTCTCCATTGGGCCCCACGGAGCCAGAATCGTCCCAATCATATGGTTCCATATCGTTCCTCTCGAAAAATTATGCGATTTAAAAAAAAAAAATCGTCCAATTCCAACTCCCGAAAGTGAACTTTTGGTTAAACTGACTCGTTTCCATATAAACAATATCATTTTCATATAAAGCGTTACTATATGTTACATGTTTCATCCACTTACGCTTTTCTCCAAACCTCCCAACTCTATTCCCGAATTTTTTTTCGACCCAAACTGAACCCGACCTTTCACTATCCGACCCGGTTCATTAATATTATTTTAATCGTCTATTTAATATTATTTCAATAATGTATTTAATATTATTTTTATTCTTTATTTTATATTAATTTTAATACTTATTCAATATAATTTTAATATTTTATTTAATATTACTTAATAATAGTGATATTATTAATTTATTAATTATTATTATTTTTTTTCATAATTCATTTATTAATTAAATGGGAATGGGCCTTATTTTTTGGGCCCATTTCCTTCTTTTCCTTTGGGCTGGGCCCTTTCCTTACTTTTGGCCCAGCCCACCTCCTTCACTTCATCTACCCACCTCTCCTTCTTCTTCACATATTATTTCTTAATTAATTTATTCATATTCTTTTTCACATATTAATTTAAATAATGAATATTTTAATTATTAATTTAATATTATTATATTTACTTATTTAATATTACTATAATCTAATCAATTATTTAATTAACTATTTAATATTTATTTTACTAATTAAATATTAACAATATTTTATTCAATATTATTCAATAATAATGATATTATTAATCTATTAATTATTATTTTTTATTTTCATAATTAAATTATTAATTAAATGGGAATGGGAACGGGAATGGGCCTTGTTTTTTTGCCCCATTTCCTTCTTTCCTTTGGGCTGGGCCCTTTCCTTACTTTTGGCCCAGCGCACCTCCCCTTCTTTCCCTACCCACCTGGCCCCTTTCCTTACTTTTGCCCCCAGCCCACCTCTCTTTCTTCCCCTACCCGGGTACGTCCTTCACCTCATTTATTTAATATTATTATATTTACTTATTTAATATTATTATAATCCAATCAATTATTTAATTAACCATTTAATATTTACTTTACTAATTCTTAATCATTATTATTTTATTTAATAAATTTAAAAATATTATTTTAATAAGTAATTAATTATTTAATTAATCAATTATTTTTTAGTTTTATTTTTAATTTCATTCTTTATATAATATTATATATAAATAAATATTTATATAATATTTTTAATCAATTCTTCAAAATATTAATTTACTTATTTATTATTTATTATTTATATAAATAAATAATGAATATTTTATTTAATTATTTTATTAACCATTTAATATTCACATTACTATTATTTTAATTAATAAATTTAAAAATATTATTTTACTAATTATTAATCAATTAATTTTTTATTTTTTATTTTTAATTTTACTTTCATTCTTTATATAATATTATTTTACAACTAATTAACCATTTAATATTTTTATTACTAATTTAATATTATCTTATTTACTTATTTATTTATTATTATTATCGTGGCGACACTATAGCACAGTACGCCTCGGGTCGCGTGCGATCACTGTAGTGATCGCGACTCGGGGTGCGAGTGTGATTGGAATCCCGATATGGCGAGAGCAACCCTCTCGGGTTATGTGGCGACAATGTAGCATCGTATGCCTCGGGACCCGTGCGATCACTGTATCACAAGCGTCTGCGCTTGGCATCCCGAGATGTCGTGAGCCACCATCTCGGGTTTCGGGTCGACACTGTAGCACGGTACGCCTCGGACGAGTGCGATCACTATAGCGATCGCGACTCGTGGTGCGAGTGTGATTGGAATCCCGATATGGCGCGAGCAACCCGCTCGGGGTTTTGTGGTGACACTGTAGCACGTACGCCTCGGGGCGCGTGCGATCACTGTAGCGACCGCGACTCGGTCTTCGAGTGTGATTGGAATCCTGAGATGACGCGAGCAACCAACTCGGGTTTCGCGCAGACATTGTAGCAACGTACGCCTCGTGACACGTGCGATCACTGTAGCGCGTGCGACTCGGGGTGCGAGTGTGATTGGAATCCCGAGATGTCAGGAACCACCATCTTGGGTAAACGTCCCGACACTGTAGCAACGTACGCCTCGGGACGTGTGCGACCACTTCAGCACTTGCAGGCACTGTAGCAACGTACATCTCGGGGCGCGTCCTATCACTGTAGCAAGCGCGACTCGGGGTCCGAGTGTGATTGGAATCTCGCGTTGTCGTGAGCCACCATCTCGCGTTACGTGGTGACACTGTAGCAACGTACGCCCCGGGACGCGTGCGATCACTGTAGCGTTGCGACTCGGGGTGCGACTGTGCTTGGAATCCTGACATATCAGGAGGCACCATCTCGGGCTACGTGGCGACACTGTAGCAACGTACGCCTCGGGACGCGCCCGATCACTGTAGCGCGTGCGCCTCAGGACGAGTGCGAGTCTAATTGGAATCCCTAAATGTCGGGACCCACCATCTCGGGTTACGTGGAGACACTGTACCAACGTACGCCTCGGGACGCGTGCGATCACTGTAGCACGTGTGACTCGGGACGAGTGCGAGTGTGATTGGAATCCCGAGATGTCGGGACCCCACCATCTCGGGTTACGTGGAGACACTGTAGAACCGTACGCATCGGGGCGCATGCGATCACTGTAGCACGGGTGCCTCGTGATGCGGCGCGTGACGGGTATCTCGGGATGCCGGGTTGCACGAGTTGGGGTTATATGGCGACACTGTACCACAGTACGACTCGCGACGCGTGCATCACTGTAGCACCGGCACCTCGAGAAGCCTTCGCAAAGACAATCTAGGGATACCGGGTTGCACGCTTTGGGCAACCTGCCGATACTGTAGCAACGTACGCCCTGGGATGCGTGCGACCACTATACCGCGTGCGAGTGTGATTGGGATCCCGCGATGTCGGGACCCACCATCTCGAGTTACGTGGAGACACTATAGCAACGTACGCCTCGGGACGCGTACGACGCTGTAGCGCGTGCGAGTGTGATTGGAATCTCGAGATATCGGGACCCACCATCTCGGGTTATGTCGAGACACTGTAGCAACAAACGCCTCGGGATGCGTGCGACCACTGTAGCGTGTGCGCCTCGAGACGCGTGCGAGTGTGATTGGAATCCGAGATGTCGGGACCCACCATCTCGGGTTATGTGGAGACACTGTAGCAACGTACGCCTCGGGACGCGTGCGATCACTGTAGCACGGGTCCCGAGTGATGCGCGCGTGACAGGAATCTTGCGTTGCACGAGCTAGAGTTACGTGACGACACTGTAGCATAGTACGCCTCGGGACATGTGCGATCACTGTAGCACGATTGCATCGTGATGCGCGCGAGACGGGATCCCCGGGATGCCGGGTTGCACGAGTTGGGGTATGTGGCGACACTGTAGCAAAGTACGCCTCGACATGCATGCGATCGCCGTCGCTGTAGCACAATACGCCTCGGGAAGCACGCCATCACTGTAGCAAGACCACCTCGGGAAGCGTGCACGACGGGTTCGCGTGATGCACGGGTTGGGCTACTGGTCGACACCGTAGCACAGTACGCCTCGGGACATGTGCGATCACTATAGCACGGCGGCCTAGGGAAGCGTGCGCGACAGGGATGCCTGGATGCATGGGTTGAGCGACTGGTCGACACTGTAGCACAGTACGCCTTGGGAAGTGTGCGATCACTGTAGCAGGGTCACCTCGGGGAGCGTGCGCGACGGGGACGCCGGGATGCACGGGTTGGGCTACTGGTCGACACTGTAGCACAATACACCTCGGGACACCGTGTGAATCCACTGTAGCACGGCAACCTCGTGGGAGCGTGCGGCGAACGGGGAATCGCGAGCTGCCGGGGCAGGATGTAGGATTTGGGCTTTCTGGTGATCACTGTCACAGTACGCCTCAGGATGCGTGGGATACTAATAGTGCGACCGCCATGCGGGCAATCGCACACAAGGGGGATCGCGGGTTGCACGAGCTGGACCACATGGGGCGAACACTTAGCACAGTACGAATTGGGAAGCGTGCGATCATGAAGCACGTGTCGGGAATGAGGCGTAGGACGAGGATCTCGAGTTGCACGAGTTGGGACGACATGTGACATGTAGACAGTACGCCTACAGGATGCGTGTGATACTCTAGCGGACGTCCTCGGGAAGAAGTCACGACGGGGAATCGGGTTTGCACGAGCTTGGGACACATGGCGAAACTGTAGCAAGCAAGTACGACCTCGGGAAGCGTGCAATCAGTGTAGCACAGGTGCTTCGAGAATCAGCACACGACGGGGACCGGGTTGCACGAGCTCGAAACACATGGTGACTGTAGCACAGAACGCTCTGGGAAGCGTGCGATCACTGTAGCACAGGTCGCCTCGGGATTGCGGCGCACACCGAGGATCCACGGGTTGTACGAGTTGGAGGTGAACAATGGCGACATTGTAAGCACGTAACGTATCGGGATGCGTGCGATCACTATAGCGCGACCTCCTCGGGAAGCGCGTACGACGGGTGTAGGGTTTAGGGTTTAGGGTTTAGGGCTTGGAGGGTTTTGGGGTTTGGGGTTTGGGGGTTTGGGGTTGGGTTTGGGAGTTTGGGGTTTGGGGTTTATGGGTTTGGGTTTCGGGTTTCGGTTTTGGGCGTTTGGGTTTTGGGGTTTGGGGTTTGGGGTTCGGGTTTAGGTTTAGTGGTTTTGGGTTTAGGGCTTTTAGGGTTTTGGGGTTTGGGTTTTTGGGGTTTGGGGTTTGGGTTTAGGGTTTAGGTTTAGTGTTAGGGTTTAGGGTTTAAGGGTTTAGGGGTTTAAGGGTTTTAGGGTTTAGGGGTTTTAGGGGTTTAGGGGTTTTAGGGTTTTTAGGGGGTTTAGGGTTTAGGTTTAGGTTTAGGGTTTAGGGTCTAGGTGGTTTGGTTTTAGGGTTAAGGGTTGGGTAAGGTTTTAGCGGTTTGGGGTTGGGGGTTTGGGGTTTTGGGGTTTGGGTTTGGGGTTTCGGGTGGTTTGGGTTTTGGGGTTTGGGGTTTGAGGGTTTTGGGGTATTGGGGTTTAGGGTTTGGGGTTTGGGGTTTGGGGATTTGGGGTTTGGGGTTCTAGGGTTTAGGGTTTTTAGGGTTTGGGGTTTGGGGTTTTGGGGTTTTGGGTTGGGTTTGGGTTTGGGGTTTGGGTTTCGGGTTTCCCGAGGTTTGGGGTTTGGGTTTGGGTTTGGGATTTGGGGTTTGGGTTTGGGGTTTAGGGTTTGGGTGGTTTCGGGTTTGGGTTTCCGGGTTTCGGGTTTAGGGTTTAGGGGTTTAGGGTTTAGGGTTTAGGGTTTAGGGTTTGGGGTTTGGGGTTTGGGGGTTTGGGGTTTTTGGGGTTTTTGGGGTTTGGGGGTTTGGGGTTTGGGGTTTGGGGTTTGGGATTTAGGGTTTAGGGTTTTTGGGGTTTGGGGTTTAGGGTTGGGTTTGGGTTTCGGGTTTAGGGTTTGGTTTTAGGGTTTTTAGGGTTTGGGTTTAGGGTTTAGGGTTTAGGGTTAGGGTTTAGGGTTTGGGGTTTGGGGTTTAGGGGTTTGGGGGTTTAGGGTTTAGAGGTTTGGGGTTTGGGGTTTGGGGTTTTGGGTTTGGGGTTTGGGGTTCGGGGTTCGGGGTTGGGTTGGGGTTTTGGGGTTTGGGGTTTGGGATTCGGGGTTTTCGGGTTTCGGGTTTAGGGTTAGGGTTATAAGGGTTTAGGGTTTAGGGTTTTCGGGTTTAGGGTTTTAGGGGTTTTGGGTTTGGAGGTTTGGGGGTTTGGGGTTTGGGGTTTAGGGGTTTTGGGGTTTGGGGTTTTGGGGTTTTGGGGGTTTGGGTTTTTAAAATAAGGGTTTGGGGGTTTGGGGTTTAGGGTTCGGGGTTTCTCGGTTTCCTGTTCCTCCTCTCGGGGTTTTTGGGGTTTAGGGTTTTAGTTTTTAAGAGGGGTTTGTTTTGGGTTTTTATTAAAAAATATTTAAAGATAAAAAATAATTGAGGGGTTTTAGTGGTTGTTTTAGTGGTTTCGGGTTTAAGG
>JBAPGN010000518.1:0-45000 GCA_037355405.1 Vitis amurensis | reverse complement strand
ACTGAGGACACCTCCCGCGACATGAATTCACTCTACCAAAACCCTCACGAGGCTCAGCTTTTGTTCGGAAGAGGGTTTCGTGCTGGCATGGATCGTCGTGAGCAGAAGAAGCTCGCCGCCAAGAACGAGAAAGAGATGAGAGAGGAGATCCGCAAGAAAGAGGGTGTTGAGGAGAGACCGGAGGAGGCTGCAGCCCAGAGGCAGAAGGAACAAGCCGCCGAATTGTATGATACTTTTGATATGAGAGTGGATCGCCACTGGACCGAAAAGAAGCTAGAGGAAATGACTGAGAGGGACTGGAGAATTTTCAGAGAGGATTTCAATATATCTTACAAGGGCTCTAAGATTCCTCGCCCTATGAGGAGTTGGGTAGAGAGCAAATTGAGTACTGAGCTGCTCAAGGCCGTGGAGAGGGCTGGCTATAAGACGCCTTCCCCTATTCAGATGGCAGCCATTCCTCTCGGACTGCAACAGCGCGATGTGATTGGGATTGCTGAGACTGGTTCTGGTAAGACTGCTGCATTTGTGCTTCCCATGCTGACTTACATTTCTAGACTCCCTCCCATGAGCGAGGAGAATGAAGCTGAAGGGCCTTATGCTGTTGTAATGGCCCCTACCCGTGAACTTGCACAGCAGATTGAGGATGAGACTGTGAAGTTTGCCCATTATTTGGGTATCAAAGTGGTTTCTATTGTCGGTGGTCAGTCGATCGAAGAGCAAGGGTTTAGGATCAGGCAAGGGTGTGAGGTTGTAATTGCGACACCTGGGCGGCTAATTGATTGCCTGGAGAGGCGTTATGCTGTTTTGAACCAATGCAATTATGTTGTTCTGGACGAGGCTGATCGCATGATTGACATGGGTTTTGAGCCACAAGTGGTGGGTGTTTTGGATGCTATGCCTTCAAGCAATTTGAAGCCAGAGAATGAAGATGAAGAGCTTGATGAGAAAAAAATATACCGGACCACTTATAT
Source organism: Vitis amurensis (assembly GCA_037355405.1). Lineage (NCBI taxonomy): Eukaryota > Viridiplantae > Streptophyta > Magnoliopsida > Vitales > Vitaceae > Vitis > Vitis amurensis. The sequence goes on along the minus strand of JBAPGN010000518.1, from coordinate 44,029 downwards.
GTTCAGCGCTACAATGCCTCCAGCTGTGGAACGGCTTGCGAGGAAGTACTTAAGAAATCCTGTTGTAGTCACAATTGGCACTGCTGGAAAGGCCACTGACCTGATCACTCAGCATGTTATTATGATGAAGGAATCAGAGAAAATGTTTAAGTTGCAGAAGCTGCTGGATGAACTCGGAGATAAGACTGCAATTGTGTTTATCAACACTAAAAAGTCTGCAGATAATCTTGCCAAGGGTTTGGATAAGGCAGGCTACCGAGTGACAACTTTGCATGGTGGAAAGTCACAAGAGCAGAGGGAAATTAGCCTTGAAGGTTTTAGGACCAAGAGATATAATGTTTTGGTTGCAACAGATGTGGCTGGGCGTGGGATTGATATCCCTGATGTCGCACATGTTATAAACTATGACATGCCTGGGAATATTGAGATGTACACACATCGTATTGGACGGACGGGCCGTGCAGGGAAGACAGGGGTGGCCACAACATTCTTGACTCTGCATGATTCTGATGTCTTCTATGACCTCAAGCAGATGCTTATTCAGAATAACAGTCCTGTGCCTCCAGAACTAGCAAGACATGAGGCTTCAAAATTCAAGCCAGGAGCAATTCCTGACAGACCACCTAGACGCAATGACACAGTTTTTGCACACTGAGAAATTTGGAATTTTCCAGGACACTTTAGTGACAAGTCTTACCATAATTTGCCATATTATGGTATTTTAGCAGATTAAACCTATGCACACGGTGAAATGAGTTTGCATCTTGATTGGAATAGAAGTGTCTGTAAAGTGATTAAAAGGAATCCAGAGTGCTGAAAGTGGTGGATGAAACTATTACTTATGTCTGTGGTATAGCTGCTGCCATGCCATTGTTGCCATCTGATGCAAGGACCTTCATAATGATATTGATTGAGAATTTCCTATTATCCTTTATTTTCTTTTTGTTCATTTATGCTGAAGTTGATTTAAAGGCATTAATTTTTGTTTTTCAGTGTGCTCATAGGAGTTATTATTTATCTGACATCTAATACCAATTTATCTCATGCATTACTATCCTATCAAAATCTGTTGAATTCAGTTATGCTACTAACTTCCTTAGCTTAAAATAGCAATTCGTGTATTAGAGCTTAGAATGTAGAACTCATATTGTTATTAGGTGCCTTGGTTTGAAACCTGTAATTTAGCTGGATTTTTCTTAATGGAATAGAGGAACAACTGGAATCAGGTAGACTAGCTGTAAAGAAAAAGACAAAGGCAGGAAAAATAGAAAGAAAGAAAGAATACCAAATGTTAGATATTCAAAGGCCTAGATTAAATTGGTCTTACTAAACCTGTCATGAGAAATGGATCAGTTGGATTATGGATTGTTATTTTGCATTTTGCATTCATTTCTTATTAATGAAATTGCTATGTAATATTGGGATATTTGGGTAACAAGGTAAATTTAGAGTATTTGAGGTTTTTAAGAGATTTACAATACAGCAAAAGCAAATTATGGAAACTAGTTTGGATGAAGATGAAATTTCTTCATATTCTTCTGAACTAGCTTTTCTGGAGTGAGCATGATGCATCAGCATCATCATCATCATCACATCATTATAATCTAAAATTTCCCCATATGGAAATGGGTTGAAAACAAGTAATTTCAGGCTTGAAGTAGTATGTGTTTTCAGAGTTGGAGGAAGGATGGAGGAAAATGGTTTGTTTTTTCAGCTGGAGCATATACTTTCAAGTTATACATTTTATGCTTGTAATGGGAACTAAACAACAGAACAGGTTAGTACTTAGTACTTATATAGTTATGTTTTCTTTAAGATCTTCGTTGTTTAAATTTTTTCCTCTCATTCTCAATTTTGGAGCTAATTGAATATCTCCAATTTTCTTAGCCTGAGACCAATTATTGGGATTCTGTCGTGCACATTCTTTTAGAAACACCAGGAATGAGGATATTCTGGTTACAATGGTGATCCTTCAGGTTTACAACACTTTTGTGATAGAGTTGTTGATGGTATTGGGGCAATTTTCTTGGCTTTAGAATGACAGCCTGTTATTTGGTAACAATGAACCTCTGATATTGCAAAAAGAATTGAACAAGAACATTGGTGAGCAGAATTTCAAACTTCATAACCTGCATGGCTATTGCTTGCAAATGAATAATTTCTTACCACTATTTATAGCTGATATAGATTTATAGGTTCTGTTTTGCTTTATTTAGTTCACAGGTTTGCATATCTTTTTTTCTTTCCCTTTGTATCAGTTTCCAGTGGTTCTGATTTATGATACCCATGTCTATTATGTTTAACTTATCAATATGGATTTTAGTTCTATATCCTGGGTGGGACACTCTGGACTTGGTTCTCTTTACTATTTTAAGAAACTGATCGTTCTCTGTTATCAACTTATTTATTTGCTTAATGTTTTTTTGGGTGTACCAGCAAGAAAGCGGCCTTTTTTACTTCAGACGAACTGTAGCATTGTCATTTGTGTGGTTCCTTTATACAGGGAATGCCCTGTGCTGTGTTGTTGGTGCATGATGGTTGAAATGGAGCTCATTCATTACACTAATTTCTGTAAGCAATGGTTCATGAGTTGATAGGCATCCAGAATAATAAAGCAGATCTGAGAAACATTAGCAAGTTTCCTAAAGATCAGCAGGTTGGACTACTTTTTTCCTTTGCCTATTATTTGTTAAATATTTTGTACTAGGAGTGACCTGTAGCTGTGTAATCTATGCTTCCAGGAGGTTGTACTATCATCTGAACTAGCTGTGTTCTTTAAAGCTAACATGCATGTTGGAGATATTGGAATGAATATCAAAAGAATGGTGGATGAATTTCAGCAAATTTCAAAAGGTAACCAGAACATTCAGACAATAGATTCTTGAGAGACAAATTTGTTAACTCCTTTTCATGGGATCTTTATTTTAGTTACTGTTATAAATCCTTAATTGGTTTGATTTTCTGCAGAAGACATCCCTAAATTTGTTGACAATTATCCTCAGTACAGAAAAATGCATGGCAATGTTTCAAAGCATGTGACTATGGTCTTAGAAACGAGCAAAGATAGTTGAAGAGCGAAAGCTCATGTTAGTTTCACAAACGGAGCAAGAGTTGGCTTGTAATGATGGGCAAGTGGCTGCATTTGAGGTATAGGCCTATTGCTATAGACATCAAGCATTTTATAGCCCTATCCTTAGATGGGGGGGGGGGGGGGGGGGAGAAATGTAAAAACACATAAAAAGCATAACATAATAGAGAATTCGACAAAATATAGTAAAAGAGCATGAGAGAGTCATAATGACCTTTTAACATTAAAAACTAAGGAGGAGATCAGACACAAGAAAACTTTCTAGTCAATGAAAAAAAAAACATGGAACTTAGTTTGTTATCCTTTTTCTTTTATGGGTAGAACTTAGTTTGTTATCCTTATTCTGTGGCATTCACAAATCAAGGGAGAAAAGAGAATTTAAGGGATCGAGGGAGGGTTCCTAGAAGGGAATCAGCCACTTAAAAGTCCCCAAAAAAGATCATCTTCTTTTTGTTCAATAAAATTATTATGTTGCCTTCGACTTGCTGGTGTAAAGATTGGTGATCCAAGAAATAATCTCCAGTTTTTGCTTCAAGAATTCAATGTTTTCTTGTGGTCTTCATGTTAATAGTGTAAATATGTCTATCCAAACTATTACTGTTCATAGCCATTGATATTCATTCACCTAGATATATTTGTTGAAATGGAAACTGCTGTAAATTGTGTTCTGAATTCTTCTATTCATTAGAAAATGATTACAACCTATTTATACACAAGAGTTAGCTAAACTTAAGGTAAACATTCCAAGAGAATTAAGGTAGTATAATTACAAGATATTCTAAGTGAGACTCAATTGATTTTCTCAATAGTGAGACTTCATTGATTTTCTCCTAAATGAGACTCCTAGAAGGTCTTAGGTGGTGTTTGTTTTTTGCAATGTTTTAAAAACCGGACCGGACCGGTAAGACCGGTCCAACCGTCAACCGATCACCATTCCGGTCTGGTTCGGCCATTTGGCCCACAAAGAGGTTGAGTCGAAATCAAACCGGTTGAATCGGCGATCGGACCGCCAAATTGAACGAATCGGCCGATTCCCTCCGAACTGTCCAACTCAATCTTTTTTTTTTTTTTCTTTTTTTCCCTCCCAGCATCCGCACGGCTGTTCCTATTGTCGCCGGTCACTGGAGCGTCGTCCTACTAGCAGCAGCCCCCGCACGTTGGAAAGCCCTTCCCCGAAACGTTGCAAAGCCTCGTCGCCAGCCACTCAACCCCCCCTCCCCCGCAGTTGTTCCCATTGTCGCAGGCAGTGTTTGAAATATCGAAAAATTTTGGCGATATTTCTCAAAAATCGTGGAGTTAGGGTTCGTGAAATTTAAATCCACTGGCATAAAAGCAAAGAGACCCCTAGAACAGATCCAGAAATCACAGGGAGCAAAAAAAATAGCAATTTTGTTGGTTTTCCTTGGGGGTTTTGAACGGATTTTCTCGAAAATCAAACGAGGATGAATTTTCCCGGAAATCAAATGGTGGATGGATTTTCTTAGGAATCAAACAGGGGTTGCAAAGAAAAAAATCAAAAACATGATTAGATTAGTAACTGCAAGGATTGAGAGTGACAGAGGAAAGTAGGGCCTTTTTGGCTTTTTACCTTTTAGGGATTGTGTCGTCTGGAGGGCACCTTCAGAGAAAAGGGCTTCTTTGCCTCGAATGAGCTCCATATAAATAATTATTAATAATTCATCTTAATTTTTATTAAATCAAAACTGTGGCTTGAGTTCAATGCATGCTACCATTGGATTATGATACTCTTTGATAATATATATTTAATTTAAATTTGTTAAGGTTCATCATTAAAAAAAAAATCTAATTTTAATTATTTTATTTTAAATTATATTTAATTAATTAATAAAAATATAAAAAATAATATTATAAATTTTTTAAAATTTAATAATATATAAAAATATATTTATAACGTCACTGGTTCAACCGCGGTTCGACCACCGGTCCGACCAGTGAATCGGTAACTTTTTCGGTTCAATGACCGGTCTGGTTCTAAAAACATTGGTTTTTTTGGCTTTTTACTGAAAAGCAATTTGTTTTCAGAATTTAGGTTGTTTGTTTTTCTACTTTTTCATGACTTATTATAAACTTTTTACTAAATAGAAAATGCCAAAATATGTAGTTTTTTCTAAATAAAAAAATAACATATTTGTTTTTTTTACTCATTAATACTTAATATAAATAAAATACTACAAAAACAAACAACCTAATATTTAACACTATTAAGCATTAAGGTTCTATTTAGAATTAAGTAAAAAAAAAACAAACACCACCTTAGTGAGACTTTAAGGTTTCTATCTCTTATCTTCTTCTTTCTATTTTTTTATTTTATTTTCTCTATCATAAACTTTATCCTTGTTCCTCTCCTTAAACCCTAAAAAGTTGAAACCCAAGCCCACTTATTTGATTGTAGGCAACCATCCTAGGGTTGTCCTACATCATGGATGATATCAAAAATGGATCGACCTAGTTTTAAAATTTTGTTCTTTTGTTGAAAGTTGGAGTTAAAGCTTTAGGATGTCAAATTTTGTGTTTAAAATATTTAGATTAATTACTGATCGATCTCACTAAAGGGTAACAATTTTTGTTGTGTCCAAAATTCCAGTCTCATATGATCGATTAGGATTCGATCATATTTGGAAAATCTTCCTTTTTCCAAACAAATTTGAGTCATTTGATTGAGTTTAAAACCTTAGTATTTAACCCTTATTTCCATATGAGGGTTTCACGACTGTGAGAGCTAGGTGGCCTCCCTTAAGCTTCAAGTTCTTTACCTATTTTAAGGTTGTTTTTGAAAGAAAAATTTATGGGTTTTGAATTGAAAATCATCTTTCAAGTGAGACGATTTCATTTAAAATGGGTTGATTCAGTGTTGGTTTCATTCTTACTCTCATCTTCGTCATCTTTGGGGTAAAACCTGAACTTCTTCTTGTGTGGGTTTAAGCAAAGGTCGAGATCAAGCGTAGTATAGACTCCAAGTATGCCTCGAAAGAAGAAAGTGGGTAGCTAAAATTCAAAGGTACTAGGCAAATGGTCCAAGAGAGGATTGAAGCCTTGGGTTAGGAAAATCCTTGTACTTGATTAATTTTCTTCATAGTGGATGGTGAAGAGACAATTTCTCATCATTTTTTTTCCCTTTCCAAAATCGTCCCTTCAAGAGGCGATATTAACATATAAATTTTTTTAAAGGAAATTTTAGAAATTGTATCTTAAAAAGACTATTTCTATGTTATAATAGTTTTTAAAGGAAATAAATTATTTTTAAAGACGATTTTAAAAGGAAATAAAAATTTTTATTTTTCTCTTTCCTGCAAAAATTACGTAGATTTGGAATTATTTTTTCGAATAAGGTAGTTTAGAAATTATTTTTTTTAACTATTGTAGTTTAGAAATTACTTTTGATGGTTATTTACATACAATTCGTGGTTTGCAGTTTGTTGGGGTCCCATTTCAGAAAAATTGAAAAAGAAACAAGGCCAAGAAACAAGGCCCACTGGGACACAATCCCTTAATTTTTTATTTCATCCATCTAGTTGTCTGGAGAAGTCTCTTGAACCTAGTTTGGTTAGAGAAACAGAAAACACATCCAGTGAGAAAATAACAATTTTTTGGATTAAATTAACCAAAAATAGGGTAGAAAGGCTGCCCTGATGCAGTTAGTGGCACTTTTGATAGAAACCATGATTTACGCAGCGGAAACAAATCATGATGAAACAAGCATGGAGGCAAGCCAAAACCATATGTAAAAGACTGACCTTTTTCTCTGCTGAAAACGCCCACAATCTCCTACAATCTTCTGCTGTTTACCTTATCAATTTCCGGACCATGATTTCTGAGTGGGCAGAAAAAACAATAGCTAGGGTTCTGTCACTCTCTTTTCTGTTTCTAATATATCTCTCTTCGATGGGAAGAAGACCGCTTTCTTAGAAACTCTTGAGCGTATAATTTGCTTCAAGAAAACCGATATAAGCGTGACTCTCTTTCCCTTAAAATGCTCATTTTAAATAAATTAGATTATCTATTTTTAATTAAATAAAATTTAATTAAAAACTAATCTATCATTTATTTAAAACACATAATTCATGTATAGTCCAAACAATTAAGGCACAGTAGGGACCGCAGGAATAAAATTAACAAGGCTACTAATTATAATAAGAATTCATACAGGACCAGTATATTCTCATTATAATTAATCACAAATTATACCACTAAAAATTCATGATTGAACTCCTTATTAATCTTACAATTCCATTACATAATAATTTATGTTTCCCACGTTAAGATTACAGATGCTATTTACATCAAACAAATTACTGACAATTTATTTGAGTAACAATAGATCTTCAAGATTGTCGCTTAACTTAATTCATGTGTCGGATAAAAATCCACCTGTAGGGTTTACACTATGAAACCTTATAAGCTTACTTAAAGTGCATCATCAATCTCTATACCGAGACGTGGATTCAATCATTATTTAATACATCGCAAACATAAAGCGTCTTTGTCCAACTCATCGAGTCTTATCGCTCCAATAAATGAAACTCACTCTTTAATGAATCAAAACACAAGACATTTTGTATTTGCTCATATTAATTAAATCATGATTAAAAACATAAATCTTATTTCTAATGTCCTAGAAAATATGTTTTAACAGTCAGTACAAAACATCCATTCTCTACTTGGTCCAATTAGTTATATATAAAATATACTAACACAATTATTATTAAATTATGCCGAAAGATTAATTTATCTAATGCAAATCTCCAATTAAATACAAAGAAATAATTGTTTATAGAATGACATCATAATAACATACTATTAAATTCACGCTTATGCATGGTTAATAGTATATCTCTATCAATCTCCCACTTAGACTTATAACCATGCATCTGTTACTTTAACCCCCATTCCTTCTACATGTCTTTCAAAAGTCGTGGACGATAAGCTCTTTGTAAAAGGATCTGCTAGGTTGTTTTCCGATGCAATCTTCATCACTACCACATCACCCCTTTGAACTATGTCTCGTATCAAGTGATACTTACGCTCTATGTGTTTTGCCCTTTTATGGCCCCGTGGCTCTTTCGAGTTTGCAACCGCCCCGCTATTATCACAATAAAGTGTAATAGGCGATTGAACCGAAGGAACCACACCTAGATCCAAAAAGAAGTTTCTAAGCCACACAGCTTCCTTGGCTGCCTCAGAGGCTGCCACATATTCAGCTTCCATGGTGGAGTCAGCAACACAAGTTTGCTTGATACTCCTCCAACTAATGGCTCCACCTCCTAAGACAAAAACATTTCCCGAGGTAGATTTCCGAAAGTCTTGATCAGATTGAAAATCTGAATCTGTATACCCTATGGGCACAAGATTTTCTGACTGGAAAACTAACATATAATCTCTAGTTCTTTTTAAGTACTTGATTATATGTTTAACTGCAGTCCAATGTTCTCTCCCCGGGTTAGACTGAAATCTGCTTACCATGCCAACAGCAAAACAGATATCGGGTCTAGCACACAACATCGCATACATGAGACTTCCTACTGCAGAAGCATAAGGAACTGCCTTCATGCTTTCTATCTCTTCAGGAGTCTTAGGAGACTGATCCTTAGATAGAACGATTCCATGTCTAAAAGGAAGAAAACCCTTCTTTGAACCCTACATGTTGAAACGATTGAGAATAGTATCAATATAAAGTGTCTGGGATAAGCCTATCATCCTTTTCTTGCGATTTCGCATAAGCTTGATCCCAAGAATATGAGCAGCTTCTCCCAAGTCCTTCATATCAAAACGCTGAGACAACCAGTCCTTGACCGAAGTCAACATACCTATACAATTTCCTATAAGTAGAATATCATCCACGTATAGTACCAAAAACACCACCTTCTTACCATTCCACTTCTTATACACGCAAGACTCATCATGACACTGATCAAAACCAAAAGTCTTGATCGTCTGGTCAAAACAAGTATTCCAAGATCTAGATGCCTGTTTAAGGCCATAAATGGACCTATTCAATTTGCATAGCAAATGTTCTTGCCCCATTTGTTATGAAACCTTCTGGTTGCTTCATATAGATGCATTCATCAAGACTTCCATTTAAGAAAGCTGTCTTGACATCCATTTGCCAAATTTCATAATCGAAATAAGCTTGCAATGGATAAGAGAATTCTAATAGACTTAAGCATGGCTACTGGCGAAAAAGTTTCCTCATAATCGATCCCTTCTTTCTGAGTATACCCTTTCGCAACAAGCCTAGCTTTATAAGTTTGCACTTTTCCATCTATACCTCTCTTTTTCTTATAGATCCACTTACATCCAATGGGTTTCACCCCTTTAGGTGGTTCTACAAGTTCCCAGACTTGATTAGAGTACATAGACTCCATCTCAGATTTCATAGCTACAAGCCACTTATCAGCATCTTTATCTTGTAGTGCATCGTCGTAACATACTGGTTCGGTATTCACTTCTTCAAGGATTCTATCAAATGCTTCTCCTAAGAGTGTATATCGAACCAGTGGTCGTCTTGTTCTCCCACTACGACGAAGTACTACAGGTCAGCCACACCTTCATCTTGTTGTGGCTCTAAGGCCGGCAAGTCTATGACTGGTGGGACCACATCCTGTACTTCATCAATATGTTCTTCAAACGGCACATGTACTGGTGCTTCAACATTTTCTTCATCACCAACAGGCAATGAAATGTCAGAAGTTTCAAATTCCGGTCCACTAACATTTCTCCCACTACATTGAGGTAACGGAATGTCAGCTCCGACCATGAATGGTTCAGGTTCATGTTCTGATGGAAAAATTCTAGCTGGTATGGTGTCTCCTCTCAACTCATTTAAGGCTAATTGGCTTTTGGGAATATGGTTTCTAATATAGTCTTCCTCAAGATAATGTGCATTGGTGCTAACAATGATCTTTTTATCTTTAGGACTATAAAATAAACCACCTTTCGTTCCTCTAGGATATCCAATAAAGAAACATAATTCTGTTTTTGTTTCCAACTTATCTGTTTTCCCTTTCAACACATGTGCTGGACAACCCCACATCCGAACATGTTTCAGGCTGGGCTTACGTCCAGTCCACAGTTCTATAGGAGTCTTAGGTACTGACTTAGAAGGAACTAAATTCAGAATGTATGTTGCTGTCTCAATTGCATGTCCCCAGAATGAAATTGGCAAATCTGAATAACTCATCATTGATCTAACCATTTCCATAAGTGTCCTATTTCTTCTTTCTGCTACACCATTCTGTTGTGGCATACCAAGTGCAGATAACTGTGAAGTAATCCCTTGTTCTGATAAAAAGTTAATGAATTCCCTAGAGATGTATTCTCCACCACGGTCAGACCGTAATGTCTTGATATATTTTCCATGTCGCTTCTCCGTTTCTGCCTTGAATGCTTTGAATTTCTCAAAACATTCAGACTTAACGGCGCAATAAGTAAATATATCCATACCTTGAGTAATCATCTGTGAATGTCACAAAATACTCAAAACCACCCCTAGCTTGGACACTCATTGGACCACACAAATCAGAATGGATTAATTCAAGAACATCGTTGGCTCTATTACCCTTTAAGGGAAAAGGTCTCTTAGTCATTTTTCCTTCTAGACAAGATTCACACGTTGGTAGTGCCTCCACTTTCAATGAACTCAAAGGTCCATCTTTAACCAACAGAGAAATTCTATCTAAATTAATATGACCAAGTCTCAAATGCCAAAGATAAGTATAGCTCAATTCAATAGGACGCTTTCTTTTCAATGGAGCAACAATATCAAAGTTATTTACTTCAGAATTAGTAAGTTGCAGTTCAGGTGTAACTTTAAGAATATATAAACCATCAATTAAAGAGCCAGAACATATCATTGTTCTCTAAATTTAATAACGACAGAACCATCATAAAATTCATTAAAACAAACAGAATATCCGTTCTTACTCAAACTAGAAACTGAAATCAAATTCCTTCTAATCGAAGGAACATACAAGACATTCTTTAAAATCAATGTTCTATTATTCTTAAAATTCAAAGCAATGTTTCCTACAGCTAAAACTGCAACTTCAATGCCATCTCCCAGAAAAATGTTCACTTCCCCTTTACTTAGCTGGCGTGTTTCCTGAAACCCCTGCAATGAATTGCAGACATGATTAGTGGCTCCTGAGTCTACACACCATTGGTGTGTAGTCAACACCGCTAAACAAGTTTCAACAACCAGTAAATGAAAAGGAGATGTACCTTGCTTTTTCTTGGCTAGCCATGTTGGACATTGTAGCTTCCAGTGACCAGGTTGCTTGCAGTGAAAACACTTACCTTTCGGCTTTTTCACAACACCATTTACACCTTTAGCAGCACCATTGTTGTTCGGCTTAACATTTTTCTTTTTCTTACCCTTTTTCTGGACAGATGAAGAAGCTCGCTCAATGTTAAGCACAACAGGTGCAGCTCCTTGCTTAATAATAGTCTCAGCAACTACCAGCTCATTCAGCAGTTTAGACAGAGTAAAATCCATTTTATTCATGTTATAGTTCAAACGAAACTGCTGAAAACTGGGAGGCAGAGTGTTCAAGACCATCTCAATCTGAGTAGCCTTGTCAACTTCAGCACCTAGAACCTCCATGTCATTCAGAAGACTCATCATCTTCAAAACATGAGTTCTTACTTGAGTTCCTTCCTCCATTTTAGAAGTCAGGATCTCCCTTAGTGCGTTCTGCCTTGCTGCACTAGTTTGGTCTCCAAACATCTCCTTGAGATTTTCTAAGATGTCATAAGTTGTATCCATTTTCTGATGCTGATGTTGCAAAACATTTGACATAGATGCCAAAATGTAACATCGCGCCATCTCATCAGCTTTAACCCATTTCTGGTGAGCCTTAATTTGATCTTGAGTGGCACCTTCACCGGGTTTTTCAGGACACACTTCACTGAGCATAAACTTATATTCTTCTGCAGTAAGCAAAATATCCAAGTTTCTTTTCCAATCAACATAGTTAGGACCCTCAAGCTTGTTTTGGGTTAGGATATTGGCTAAGGGATTGAAAGATGTCATTCTGTCACAAGATTATGCATAAAATAAAATTACAGCAATTCAATAATAATCAAAAACTGAATTTAAATCAAGATTGCATAATAACAATAATGACAGCAAAATTCATATATGCATCATAACATCCATGGACAGTAATCTCGATGGGAGAATTAAACTAAACATATGTTATGCATATAAAAGCAACATAAGATCAACATGTACCACTCGATGGGAGAAAACATGCCTCTTAAATATAAATGTGAAATTATAACTTCTAGTCTATGTCCCTAATTAATTTACTTAGATAGAGAGATAAATAAATATAGACAATACTAGAAGAGTTACAGTGATTACATCAAAACATATCATCTGCCGATGAGGAAGAAAATGTAAGTAATCACAACTAGCAACTCTTGAAATACTCACAAATTAATGGAAATAAACGAGCTGCTTGTTTACTAAAGCATTCATGTTATCAAAACCAAAACTGCAGCAAGCATGTTCTAATTTGCGATAGAAAAATAACCTAACAAAATCAGCAATAAACACCAATGTTCAACCATGAAGCATTCTAATTATTGCCTTTTGCGCAGTCTACAACAGTACAATCTTATTGCAGAAACTCGCATGGCAAATCACCAAAATCACAAATGAAATTATGCATGACATTCGGATGAACAGCAGTGAACTTATGCACTTATATTTAAAAAACTGCAGCCATTATCACTCTTGATTTGCGATAATTAGAAGCATTCAACAATACAATATTATAATTGAAGCATTTGATGAAAACGGCAGCCATTAACATCCTTATATGCAATATAATATTATAATATAAAACACCCATCATCATGCCAATCTTCGTTGAATTCAAAAAGAACAAACCAAGAGCAATATAATATTAATAATTGTGGTAATGTTAAAAAAAAAACAAAAAAAAAATTGCGTGTTAACATCAATGAACATATGCATATTCATATAACAACTGCAGCCATTATCTCTTGCGTTTTCAAAATTGAGTCTCTTTAATCCAACGCATATAACTCTGTTTTCATAATAAATCAGAAACGACAGTACGAATAATACCTCTATTTCCATAAATAGAAAAGAAAACAACAACCATTTGCGTTGCAAACAGCAAACACCCAATTTCCGTCATTCAAAATCTCTCTTTAACAGCAATAAACATGCATCAATCTTTAGTGATTTTGAATCGTAAGACATCCATATTATACAATAGATGAAACACAAAAACAATCCATCGTAAATATGGGAATCTATATAAAAGATGTTTAGCTACCTCCAAATGAGTTTCATACAAGGCTCTAATACCAATTGATAGAAACCATGATTTACGCAGCGGAAACAAATCATGATGAAACAAGCATGGAGGCAAGCCAAAACCATATGTAAAAGACTGACCTTTTTCTCTGCTGAAAACGCCCACAATCTCCTACAATCTTCTGTTGTTTACCTTATCAATTTTCGGACTATGATTTCTGAGTGGGCAGAAAAAACAATAGCTAGGGTTCTGTCACTCTCTTTTCTGTTTCTAATATATCTCTCTTCGATGGGAAGAAGACCGCTTTCTTAGAAACTCTTGAGCGTATAATTTGCTTCAAGAAAACCGATATAAGCGTGACTCTCTTTCCCTTAAAATGCTCATTTTAAATAAATTAGATTATCTATTTTTAATTAAATAAAATTTAATTAAAAACTAATCTATCATTTATTTAAAACACATAATTCATGTATAGTCCAAACAATTAAGGCACAGTAGGGACCGCAGGAATAAAATTAACAAGGCTACTAATTATAATAAGAATTCATACAGGACCAGTATATTCTCATTATAATTAATCACAAATTATACCACTAAAAATTCATGATTGAACTCCTTATTAATCTTACAATTCCATTACATAATAATTTATGTTTCCCACGTTAAGATTACAGATGCTATTTACATCAAACAAATTACTGACAATTTATTTGAGTAACAATAGATCTTCAAGATTGTCGCTTAACTTAATTCATGTGTCGGATAAAAATCCACCTGCAGGGTTTATACTATGAAACCTTATAAGCTTACTTAAAGTGCATCATCAATCTCTATACCGAGACGTGGATTCAATCATTATTTAATACATCGCAAACATAAAGCGTCTTTGTCCAACTCATCGAGTCTTATCGCTCCAATAAATGAAACTCACTCTTTAATGAATCAAAACACAAGACATTTTGTATTTGCTCATATTAATTAAATCATGATTAAAAACATAAATCTTATTTCTAATGTCCTAGAGAATATGTTTTAACAGTCAGTACAAAACATCCATTCTCTACTTAGTCCAATTAGTTATATATAAAATATACTAACACAATTATTATTAAATTATGCCGAAAGATTAATTTATCTAATGCAAATCTCCAATTAAATACAAAGAAATAATTGTTTATAGAATAACATCATAATAACATACTATTAAATTCACGCTTATGCATGGTTAATAATATATCTCTATCAACTTTCATATAAACTCAAATGACAATCTTGAATTAAACCCACGGTGATTATGAGAAGCAAATCTAAAAAAATTATCCCCCATGATTTTTCTGCAACAGCCTGCATACTTTTTAATATTAGCAGACAACTACCTTGCTTAGACTTGGGTGGTGAAAACAAAAACCCGTCATTTAGTCATTGTTTTATAGGTATCAAAATCAAGTCATTTAGGATAAATAAAATGTTGGGGTGACCCGGGATGGGTAGCCCCAGATGATGATGGTTCAATGCCATGCCAATCCGAGAAAAAGCATTCAAAAAAGTTCATTTGTTCATAACTAAAGAACTGTGTCTATTCCATGCCCAACAATATTTCATAACAGAAAACTGTATTCACTAAGGCTGTGAAGAAACGATACCAAAATTTGTAAATTCGGACCATTTCATTATAGTTCCAAAATCACTCCAAAAATAACAAATAAACAAAAATCCACCCAGCCCACTGTTAGATATTTTCTAATGTCCCACATGACACGTGTATGACTTTAGTCTTTTATTAAAATGGAGCTATTGATCTAATCCCTAAAATATTGGTTATACAATTAGAGAAGTAGTTTCCTATTTTTACTTGTTACTTTGATGGGAAATGGAGTGGCGGTTACTAAACCGCTGATAGTTACCAAAAGGAAATAGGTCCTCTCTCTACCCATTTAAGTAGCATTGTACGGTTTCCATCATTAGTGTGTGAATGTAATTTTTCATTTAAGAGAAAGGGCTAAGAGAGAGAAATCTATCTCCTAGAGAATTCTACATTTTCATATCAAGAATTTACTGAAGAAATTGCTATGGATTCTGGTATGTTATTTATGTTTGTGAAATCATGATAGTCAAGATCTTGGAATTTATAAAGCATTAAGTTTACGTTTAAACTTCTTTAACATGTGGTATCATAGCACTTGTTAAGACTTTCATGATTTTTCATTATGATCTATTTGCTGGAATCAATTATTTGGGGAAGATTTCATTTAGATTTGCTCGGTTATATTTGATATGATTTAGTTTTGATTTCATGTGCTTTTTACTCTTCAATATCTTTCTAACTCTTTTTTATTAGTTGGAAGGACACTTTCCTCCATCCATACTCGGCATATCCAATACCTTATTTTTAGATATATCATGCAGCCTTGTTAGATCTTTTGAATCTAATTTGTCCTTAATGGATCTTGTGCCAGTTTGCTGATTCTGAAACAAAATGACAAAATCAATCATTATACTTAATATTTTAGCAAAATTATATATAGAAGGGATACATTTTATGTAAAGTGCTTGTTACTGAGGATAGTGTTATCCTACAAACAGATACTGCCAAAAGAATTAGGACAACTATCCATTAAGAGGTTCTCAGGTTGGCATATTGAACTTTGTAACTCAATTATGTTTTCACCCCAATCTAAGTATTGTTTTTGCACTGCATCAAAAAACCTCCAAAGTTTTTGGTGTCTACCTTCTATATATAATTTTGTTTGGGAATTTAGTGTGGTTGAAAAACTCGGTTGTTCAAAAACCAGATTAAGGTTTAGACAGTTTGTCCACATCCCAATGATGCATATCAGTTTATAATTCTTGATGTTCTTTGGATTCCGTTTTTTACAAATAAATAAATGAAATCTCTTTTTTATTTACATTATTTATTACTTATTATTTAGTGACTGACTAATTCCTAGATGAGTGGGATTTTATTTTGCTGGGTGATTCGTATATGATGCTATGATGGTTTGACCATTTCCATGAGAATTCCTAGTAATGTCGTTGGCTTTTATTGAACAAATCACATATTTTCGTGCATTTTCTTTTCCGCGTGATGCTACATGCATATCTTTTAGCAAATTGTTTTGCGAAGTGATTATTTCAACTCAAAATCCTATTTTATGAAATAGTTTGGTGATCACCAAAGTGAACCAACTAGAAAGTCATAGGTTTTAAGTTGTATTTTGGATCTTAATACTCATATCCCAAGTATTAAGAAAATGGCTTTGCAAATTTTTGAATAGGTATTTATATGTATCTTTGATCATGAGAATATTTTGGCTTAGCCCAAAGGTGAACCACTTTTCTTGTGATTAATATATTGAGGTAAAATAATTAATGTGTACCCTTAATTGAGAGTTGGAATCGGATACCCAAAGGTAATGGACTTATCGGATTATGGATACATTATTAATTATTTTTTTATAGGTGAAAGGGAATCACCATAATAGTCAAAAGTTTAATTTTGTATGCTGTAATTTTCATCCAAAGATGTGTTACAGTAGTACTATTTATTATTTAACTCAAAGCATTAATGTGTGAGCATATATTAATTGCAGTTTTAGTTCCTGTTTCGCTTCATTCGCACGCTTCATCTGTTCCGATCCTTAGTGGAACAAATTTCTCAGACTGGTCTAAGCAAGTCCAGTTTCACCTAGGTGTACTGGATCTTGATTTGGCACTTTGGACTGAGAAACCGCCTACTATTACTGAGGAAAGTAGCGCGGAAGAAAAACTTTAAGTCATTCTTGGGAAAGATTGAACAGATTGAGCATTATGTTTATGCGAATGAGAATAGCGAACAACATTAAGTCAACACTTCCTGAACATGACACTGCTAAGGAATTTTTTAAGACTGTGGAAAAACGTTTTCGTTTAGCTGACAAGTCTCTTGTTGGGACATTAATGACTGAACTCATCACCATGAAGTTTGATGGTACTCGTGGGATGCATGAGCACATCCTTGAGATGTCAAATCTAGCTGCTAAACTGAAGGCTCTTGGAATGAATGTGGATGAGTCTTTTCTTATTCAATTTATTTTGAACTCCTTCCCTCTTCAGTATGGGCCATTTCAAATTCACTACAACACTATTAAGGACAAGTGGAATGTAAATGAATTGGCTAGTATGCCTGTTCAAGAAGAGACAAGACTTAAGCAACAAGGACATCATTCAATTCACCTTATAAGTAAAGGAGTCAGTAAGAAGTGGAAGAAACCTAAGAAGGGTAGAATGGCAAAAGGGCAGAACCACCTAAGATCAATGGGCCTCCTCAAGGAATAGAGGCTCATGAAAGGAGACAAAATAGTATCAAGTGTCGTTTCTATAAGAAGTTTGGGCATGTTCAGAGAGATTGCCACAAACGTAGGGCATGGTTTGAGAAGAAAGGTAAGCCTTTAGCTTACGTATGTTTCAAATCAAATCTTACTGAAGTTCCTTCTAATACTTGGTGGATTGACTCAGGTTCCATTGTTCATGTTTCTAATTCAATGCAGGGCTTCCTTACAATCCAGACTTTAAACCAAAATGAAAGTTCCATAGTTGTGGGAAATGGAGTCAAAGTTCCAGTGGTTGCTACCGAGACATTTCGTTTATTTCTAGACACTGATTGTTATCTAGATTTGTTTTAAACTCTTTATGTTCCTTCTATTTCTCGTAATTTGGTTTCTATGTCTAAACTCGATCTTGAAGGTTATTCATTTTCATTTCGTAATAGAAGATTTAGTTTGTTTAAAAATTCTTCTTTTGTTGGTTCCGATAGTTTATGTGATGGTTTGTATAAATTGAATCTTAATAGTCATTTTGTTGAAAGCCTTCTAATCCTGCATCATAATGTTGGAACTAAACGTTACCTGATCAATGAAAGTTCTTCTTACTTGTGGCACAAACGTTTGGGTCATATATCCAAAGAAAGAATGAAGAGATTAGTGAAAGATGGGATTTTGCCTAACCTAGATTTTACTGATCTCAATGTGTGTGTGGATTGTATTAAGGGAAAACAAATCAAACATACAAAGAAGGGTGCTACAAGAAGTAGATAACTTCTTGAAATCGTCCATACAGACATTTGTGGGTCGTTTGACTCGTCATCTTTTAGTAAAGAAAAATATTTTATCACTTTCATTGATGATTTTTCACGTTATTGTTATATCTATTTATTGCATGAAAAATCTCAAGCAGTGGATGCCCTAGAGGTGTACATTGTTGAGGTTGGAAGGCAATTAGATAAAAGGGTGAAAATTATCAGATCAAATAGAGGTGGTGAATATTATGGTAGATATGATGGATTGGGTCAACGCCCTGGCCCATTTGCTATACTCCTAGAAAAGCATGGTATATGTGCACAATACACTATGCCAGGTATGCTCAACAGAATGGAGTGGCTAAAAAGCGTAATTGTACATTGATGGATATGGTTAGGAGTATGTTAAGTAATTCCTCTTTACCCATTTCATTATGGATGGAAGCCCTTAAGACCGTTGTTTATTTATTGAATAGAGTTTCTACTAAAACAGTTCCAAAGACTCCTTTTGAACTATGGACAAGAAGGAAACCAAGTTTAAGGCACTTGCATGTTTGGGGTTGCCCAGCGGAGGGTAGGATTTATAGTCCACATGAAAAGAAATTGGATTTCAAAACCATTAGTGGTTACTTTATCGACTATCCAATGAAATCCAAAGGGTATAGGTTTTATTATCCTAATCATAGTACGAAAATTGTTGAAACGGGTAATGCCAGATTCATTGAGAATGGCGAAATCCGTGGGAGTGATCAATTACAAAAAAAAACAAATATTCAAGAAGTTAGGGTGCAAGTCCCACTACCCATAACTTCTAAAGAAATTGTTGTTCCTACAATTGTAGAATCTTTTGAAAATGTTGAACAACAAATTAATGATCAATCACTCTCTAATGAGATTATCACTAATGAACCAATTATGGAAGAACCACAACAATCAACATTAAGAAAGTCTCAAAGAGAACGTAGACCTGTTATTTCTAATGATTATGTGGTTTATTTACAAGAATCTGATTATGATATTGGGACAAGTAAAGACCCGGTTTCATTTTCATAAGCCATTGGCTATAGTGATTCTGATAAATGGATTGATGCCATGAATGATGAGTTGAAATCAATGGATCAAAACAAAGTCTGGGAACTTGTCGAAATTGCCTGAAGGATATAAAGCAGTTAGTTGTAAATGGGTCTTTAAGACCAAATGCGACTCAAAAGGCAATATCGAACGACATAAAGCCAGACTTGTGACCAAAGGTTTCACTCAGAAATAGGGTATTGATTATAAGAAGACTTTCTCTCCTGTATCCAAGAAAGACTCACTTAGAATCATTATGGCTTTAGTTGCTCATTTTGATTTAGAGCTACACTAAATGGATGTGAAAACTGTTTTTCTTAATGGGAGTTTAGAAGAAAAGGTTTATATGGATCAACCTGAAGGTTTCTCCATAAAGGGAAAAGAACATATGGTTTGCAAATTAAATAAGTCAATATATGGACTTAAACAAGCTTCTAGACAATGGTATCTTAAATTCAATGATACTATTACTTCCTTCGGATTTAAGGAAAACACCATTGATCGATGTATATACCTGAAGGTTAGTGGGAGCAAGTTTATATTTCTGATTTTATATGTTGATGATATTTTGCTTGCCAATAGTGATCTTGGTTTATTGCACACAACCAAGAAATTCCTCTCTGAGAATTTTGAAATGAAAGATATGGGTGAGGCAACTTACGTGATTGGAATAGAAATATTCCATGATCGCTCACGTGGTTTGTTGGGGTTGTCTCAAAACCGATATATTGAAACAATCTTAGAGAGATTTGATATGGAAAACTGTTCAGCTAGTGTAGCCCCAATTCAGAAAGGGGAAAATTTAGTCTCACGCAATGTCCACAAAATGAATGGGAACGTAAACATATGGAAAGAATTCCTTATGCTTCTACTGTAGGAAGTTTGATGTATGCACAAACTTGCACCAGGCCAGACATTATTTTTGCAATTGCTATGTTGGGCAGATACCAAAGTAATCCTGGAATGGATCATTGGAAAGCTGCGAAGAAAGTGATGAGGTACTTGAGGGGAACAAAAGATTATATGCTTACTTTTAAGAGGTCTGATAATTTGGAGGTGATTGGCTACACTGATTCAAACTTTTCTAGATGTGTTGATAGTAGAAAATCAACTTTTAGTTATGTATATCTGTTGGTTGGGGCAGCAATTTCATGGAAAAGTGCTAAACAAACTATTATTGCTGCATCCACAATGGAAGCTGAATTTGTGGCATGCTTTGAGGGCACGGTTCATGGTTTATGGTTGCGAAATTTTATCTTAGGGATTGCTATTGTCGACACTATTGAGAAGCCGCTGAGGATTTATTGTGATAATTTTGCAGCTGTATTTTTCTCCAAGAACGACAAATACTCTAATGGTGCTAAACACATGGAGTTAAAGTATTTTGCCGTTAAGGAGGAAGTTCAGAAACAACGGGTGTCTATTGAACATATAACACTAAGCTCATGGTTGCAAATCCACTAACTAAAGGGTTACCACCAAAGACATTTAAAGAACATGTTAAAAGAATGGGTCTTGATTGTAACCCTTGATGTCTATTATGTTTGGATTGCAAATGTTTGTTTATGTTATTAGACATTTTGAGATCCCATTAATCATGTTTTTGATTTTTTTTTATGTTTTCCATTTTGTACGTACATCTATGAGATCGGATAAATGATAACAGGAAGTCTTTTACAAAGATAGTTTTTGTTAAACCAATTTTGGATACTTCTCATTTATGAACTATGGTTGATTGGATTGCTAGTGTTGTAGTACATGGAAGGGACTATGTCGCCTTATTGATGTACAACTGCCATGACTCGTACTAGTGATTCATTTGACCATAGTATTTATGATGACCAATTTGAGTTAGAAATGGATTAGTTTTTTTTTTTTTTATGCGCATAATGTTGACTTCATTAGGGGTAAAATAAAGTTAGTCATATGGGACAAGTGGGAGAATGTTAGATATTTTCTAATGTCCCACATGACATGTGTATGGCTTTAGTCTTTTATTAAAATGGAGTTATCTGATCTAATCCCTAAAATATTGGTTATACAATTAGAGAAGTAGTTTCCTATTTTTACTCCTTACTTTGATGGGAAGTGGAGTGGCGGTTACTAAACCGCTGGCAGTTACCAAAGGAAATAGGTCCTCTCTCTACCCATTTAAGTAGCATTGCACGGTTTCCATCAATAGTGTGTGAATGTAATTTTTCATTAAGAACAAGGGATAAGAGAGAGAAATCTATCTCCTGGAGAATTCTACATTTTCAATTCAAGAATTTACTGAAGAAATTGCTATGGATTCCGATATGTTATTTATGTTTGTGAAAATCATGATAGTCAAGATCTTGGAATTTATAAAGCATTAAGTTTATGTTTAAACTTCTTTAACACCCGCATCATCAACACTAGAACAAATCACTCGTCGCTATCTCATTTCCCCAATGATTTCCCCACTACAACAGTAGATCCACTTAAATCAAAGCCGATGAGGAGAACACAACAGATCGAAAATCGTGTAAACACAAATTTCGCAGAACACACCCGATTTACCAATATATCTCAACAAAAATCCAAAAAACTCGTAGAAATAGAAGAAATAGAGACCGATTGCGCGTAAATATCTTAAGTCATGGAAAAAGAATTGGTACCTCATGTAGAGAGACCTCTTGTCCAACATCCGGTGAAGCCATTGATGTGTGTTTTTCTGCTGCTGAGAGATACATGAGAGAATTGTGAGGGGCTGATCACATAAAACGTGGTAGAACTTCGCTACGTCGCATTTTGGGATGAGATTATGGCCACGGCCCAATTTGACTAGATCATGGAGCAAGGGCCCAGCCGCCCAGGCTCCAACAACACTTTCATCGCTTGTGGCCTTCGTAAGATGAAACTATAGGAGAATACAAAGATTAGCCCATTATTTGCTTGTAAGAATAAAGAGGTTAAGCCCCTTGATGCAATTCTGAAAAAAATTTAAGCTCAATAAGAGTTTTTATATCTAATTAACTATTTTTTTTAGAACTTAAAAAAAATACTTAAGGTAAAAGTCACGAAAGAAAGAAAAATTGTAGGGGTTGTATTTTGGCTTACATAAAAAACTTTATTCAATAAATTTTTATAATACTAATATTTTCTTTTACAAATTATGATTTTTTCTTCAAATTTAACTTTCAACTAAAACTAAAAATATGAAATTAGACAAAATAGTTAATTTATTTACTTCCTCTACGTTGGTAAATAAAGGTATATGAGAATGAAATGAAGTCATTCCTCCATTTTAGAGAATAGGTTCCTTTAAAAAGTTGTAACATGCATCTCTTTTTTTCATTGACACATGTACGAGTTCTTTACAAATCTGGACATAGCCGGATGGAAGAAAGGAAATATACAAATCACTGCCCAGTAGAGGAACCAGGAGCATCCGGATCCTTGTCTCTTTGGGCTAGGTCACTAATTGTTGCATTTTCTTCGTCATCAGAGGGATAGGTGGGGATATCTTGTGTGATGTTGTTCTTCCTTATGCAACACTGATAGTTGTAGAAGAACATCTCGTCCACCTGCTTTTGATAATCCTCAGTCAATGCCTCATTCTCAATAGTGAACCCAACCCGAAGCACCTCAAGTTATTTCTTCTGAGCCTCAGATGTTGCCTTGAGATCCTCGAAATCCTTCTTCAGTTGATCACTCTCTTACTCTACGACCTTCTACTTGGCCTCTGTAACCTTTTTTTCCTCTCCCATCCGGCGAGCCTTAGTCTTCACCGCTTGCACCTTCTCCTGTAACTCCCTCATAACCTTCTTTGTATTTGCGACTGCCATCAGGACCGCGGCCAACTCGCTCTCTACTCACCCGAGCTGAGTGCGAAGTTCATCATTGTTATTTATCTGTCGAGTAAGAAATACCCGCATACTATCCGCAACGTCCAGCCGTTTGAGAAGCGAACTTCATTGTCGCATCAGGTTATGAATAACAGTCACACCTTGAAACAATAGCAAAACAGATGTCAGAACCAGACAATTAAGCAAACTTGGGCAAAAGAGGAATAAAACTTACTACTTCTGTCGTCTCCTCAACAGTGTACTTAAGTAACAGATAAGTGCACCGAAGTGTAGAGTTCAGAGCGACATGGGAGGGTCGAACCACACCAACCATGTGAGGGTTTTCGCCTAGGTTGACAAAATGATGGTGGAAGAACGTGAAGAATTCTTTCACGCCAGATGCTGGAGGCTCGGGCGCAGTCAAATAAGGAACTGCTTTTAGCAGCACCGCTATTTCCTCCCAGCTTGAGGGAATAGACGAAGTAGCTTTTTCCTTGGCCTTGCCACCTGGATTAGTTGCAGGAACCTCATCTCCCACCGGACAAGTGCCCTTTAAAAAAGGTCTCACTGCTAACTTTAGGCAGGGTCAAACAATGTTAGAAGGGGGCACCTGCACCATAGGGACGTTTGGAACCGGTTCCTCGCGAGTGGCCTCCAGATGACTCTTCTTGGTAGGTGGAAGTGTAACCGAGAGTACTTCGGAGAGGCGCTTACGCTGCCTCTCCTTGAAGCCAACCCTTAGATTTGGAGTCATCTCTTTTGCATCTTCTTCTTCTTCTGGCTCAATGTTGATGAAGGGCACGGCTGGCTCAGGCTTCTGATCCAAGTTGTCCCCCACAGAAGGCGAGTCGGGTGAGCCCTAATCAACACCAACCTCTGTAGAGGTTGAAAGAGACGAAGGAGAGGAAGGGGGCGGAGACAAGTCCAAAGCCTTCTCAGCATGTCGGGGAGTGGACTTCTTCTTAGAAAAAGGGTGAGCAGTAGAACTGGTGGTCAGACGACTCCCACCCGAAG
Source organism: Vitis amurensis (assembly GCA_037355405.1). Taxonomy (NCBI): domain Eukaryota; kingdom Viridiplantae; phylum Streptophyta; class Magnoliopsida; order Vitales; family Vitaceae; genus Vitis; species Vitis amurensis. The sequence continues at coordinate 19,684 of JBAPGN010000518.1, read as the reverse complement.
CTTGTTTCAACGTGCCCTCATAGCGTTTCTTTTCTCTCGTAGCAAGACGATCTTGTCTTGCTTTTACGTTTGTTGTCTAGGCTTCTTCATAGAAGGGAAGATCCTTCACCACATAATGTTCGTGAGGCACCAACACTTTGGGGACAAAACAAGAAATGGAAGAGACGACGTACGACTCGGGATCCCAAACCAAACTTAGCAAATTTTGTTCGATCGGCAGAGTTTCATGATCCCGCTCACCAGTAGAAATCATGAACAGCTTGTTTAGTCGAGCAAATGAAGTTTTGTCCACCCATTTTACTAGTCAGTCTCTCCTCCTCTTTCCTGCAGTACACCAAATAATACACATCAGCAGCAATCCTATAAATACACATGACATAACAAGAGTACAGCAGTTTGCTCTACCATGAATCCCTAGTGAACGTCGAGGTTCAAGTGGGTGGTTTGGATTCTCATATGAACCAACCCAAGGGCCCGAAATAACAACACATATTTTTGCTGCTCCCTTGGTGGAATCTGGGAGTCCGGTCACCAGCTAAAGGGATGGAATATGAGCAGACAAGCTGAAAATCTCTTTTCCGCTCATCTTGATGGTGTAGATAAATAAGACCTCTAACAAGGAAAGGTCTAGGTGGTATAGCATATTCAGAATGCTACACCCCATCAGTATCCTAACTACGTACGGATGGAGGAAGGCTGGAGGAATCTTGGTGAAGTGGAAAAACTACTTGAACAGGGAAAAGATAGGAAAACAGAGCTCAACATTGAATTGCCCATTGCTAAAAACAATGGCATCATCAGGCTCCTGCTCAGTTGACACTAGGTCACCACTCAACAAGCGAATCGGAATGCCACCCGAAACACGAAAGCGCTCCCTGAACTCTCGTACATTTAGTTGCTCAATGGACTTCCCCGACTCTGTGCGATCGACAACTTCTCTTGGTCGGACACTCTTCTTGCCCTTACCAACCGCACTGGTGGAAGCATCATCCCCTCGAGATGTCATTCTAGTGTGGTGGGCCGAGTAGGACCTGAACAGAACAAGGACCGAATATTAGAAATCAGTCACCCGACCTTTCTACTCTCAAACAATGCCTTAGCTGTACAAGGGCCAGCCTACACTGGCTCAAAGCCTGTACCTAGACAGAGCCTTAGCTCAACCTACAGGGTAGACCCCATCCAAGGGTCTCCCCCCTTAACCATGTCCCACAGGGGGCTTGACCCAACCAAAGGCCAAACTACAAATGCCTCAGTCCTAATAAGACCTCACCAAACCTATCACCGACAGCGATCCCCCCTACCCAGAAAATAGCTAAAGGCATTCAACAGTCTGTACGCAGCAACCAATCAAGCAGTAAAGACAAAGAACCAATATGGGGAGAGAAGGCTTACCAAAAGTCAAAAGAAACACTATTGGAAGCAGCTAAGCCCTCATGGACCAAAACTGGTGAAAAATGCAGGGCTACTAGGAAGATAAACGGTCACTAGAGTCGCAACAGTGCAAAATGCAGGAGACGTCGGAGATAATGGACGGTAAGACGACGGTGATTGGAAATTACAGAGTGCAGGAGAGTAATGGTGTGCGAAAAAGCTTTCAGACCAAGGAACGCTCAAGTGAAATCCCAAAAGGCTTGAGGTTCCCTTATTTATAGGATACCAAAACCCTAGGGATCCTAAAAGGTAGCCGTCAGAGCACATAACCCAAAGTAGCGCGCCGCCTGGCAAAATGCCTATGTAAAAGTGTCCCTCCAGTAAGCGGATGACACATGTCTCACTCACTCTAAGGAACTCCAAGAGACCGTTTCAGCCCATCCACCCCTGTCCGGACACAAGTGCACGTGCTAAAAGAGGGCATTGTAGGGGCCTTCTCTTACGTGTCCACCCACAAAATTCCTCCACGCGTCTGTCCACATGGCATCGTTCCAGCTAGTCCACGTGTCACATCTCTCATCATTGTCTGGACGACTTCCAAGACATTCGGGGAACCTCATGTCCGGACCATTTACGCCACTGAGCGGCCTGCACTCTCCTAATAGCATCAAGTCTTCTCTAGTATATAAGACCATGACTAATTGACATCGAATTGAGTGATGGGACTCTTCCCATCCTCACGTCTGCGTCAACAGACAAGGCCTTAGGGCATCATCAAGGTGGAAAGGATGGCAGGCTGTGTCATGAAGCGTCACCTGACACAACCCCCCCAGTTGTCCTGCAGATGTGATGATTGCTTTGTCGCTACTGCACAAATCATCATTGTATGAGCTAACTCACCATCGCTAAGCCTTACTCCACCTTAGAGCATTATAAAAACACGACTGAAGGAAAAGGAAGAATAGAGGACATTGTGAGCTCTTTTTTTTTTTTCCTCTCTTTCTCTTACTTATTAGGGATCTCTAACCTAACTTGAGTTTCGGAGGGTATGCCCGGACAACCCATCCAGACATCTTTATGCAAGGAAGCAAGGAGTTTAGATTTTGGCATCTGAATGGAAACTTCTCTTACCGCGACTAAGGGAGGAATCCATCCTCAGTTGACAAAGTATCAACAGAGAGCACTTGTTGATAGTGGAACACCACTAGATTGGACCTTCAGAAGAGTGAATGTAAGTAATATTATGCTAAATCACTAAAAAATCTTAAATTTGCATTTCTATCACTTTTTCTCTTTATTTTAAATGCAATTGCTCTTCTATTATAATTACTTTAGTTTTGCTTATAGTTATCTTTTACAACTATTTTAACTTTGTATGATGCAAAATTTAATATGATTATAATTAAAGTGTGTTTGATAATGATTTTGTGAAGAATGAAATCATGTTTAATTAAACTATGGAAAAAAAAGTTTAAAGTAACATATAAAAATAATTTATTAATTTTAAATTTAATTTTTTTCCTTCTTGTACTTTTTTTCTAATTTTTTTTTTTACATTTTTCTCAAAATTCTTTGAAAACCAAACATAGCATTCGAATTTCAAAATTATTTTTAAAAAATGATGTTTATTATTTAAATAAGAAAACTATTTTAAAAAATAGTTTGAAACAAACCTATAATTCCATCCCCTAATTTTTCTTTCTCTTTATTTATTTATTTTTCTAAAAGAAAGAAATAAATCGCTGGATTGTGATGGAAGGGAAGTCATGAACGGTGATCGGAAGGGAAGATAGAAAGATCAAGGTCTCTGAGTAAAAGTCAAGGAATAGTGTGGATACAATTAGGGCACGAGCGCGAGACACACAAGTTTCTGCGTATGATATACGTGTTGTTTCATTTGTGTTTCTGTCAGCGAAGAAGAGCGAAACGCTTTAACTTCACACTGTAACTCCTTTCTCTCTATCTCCCCTAGTTTTCACTCTATCTCCCCTAGTTTTCAGAGGGAGAAGAGCAACGATTAGTGCGCCCTGAAGAAATGTGAGCCATGTTCTTACCTTCAAATCGCTAAATTTAGGGATTCTTTGTGTTTTTTATGGCCTTTACCCACTATTTGGTTGCCAAGAAAATAGAGGGGAAAAGGAAGGAAAGTCGTTTTACCACTCTTATCACGTCTCTTGTTCTGATTTTAAAAGGAAATCGAGAACGAGGAACTCGAGTTTACGTGGTTGAATTAAGTTCCGGTTTCTTTCTTTGGTTTTCTTCGTTGTTTAATGGCTCAAATGATGTTGAATAAGACCTGAAAGAGTTTGATCTTGTTTTTATTTCCTGCATTTTCTTTGATACGTACGGAGCGTTAGGGTTAGGTGCTAGCCGGGTAATTTGCGGGTTCGGATCACGGCTTGGTGGAAATTTTAGCTATTCTAAGTTTAAATGAAGAGAATGAAAATAAAGGCAGAGAGGGTTTTGAGTTTTGAACAATGGATAGTCTAACACACAAAGATTTATAGTTTGCTTCCCTTGCACATAGTTTTCTGACTACCAATCGCAGTATCAGAGTTTAACTATCCATGGCTAAAGTACAATTTATTTAGAGTAATTTTCATTTCTTAGTAAAAGTTTCTGCATTTTGTGCTGAAATGATTAGCCACAATAAGATGTGAACATTTTTAGTCTCGATTTATATCACTGTTTAATAAGTGTTAGCATTTTTTGTACTTAATTGAAAGGAAAGGAAAAGAAGGTTGTTTTCTTGTGGCTTAAATCTTTCTGGGTTATTAATAATAGTATATATTAATCAATTTAACTGTGTTTTACACCCTATATCTAAATGTTGTGAACATTTTAGATTTTGAGCAACCAATAACCATCACCATTTGGTGATCTAGGCTGAAGATTTTGTAGCAAGGAGTGAATATTTTATATATGATCAGTGTGGCAGTGAGGCCACAACAAAGAGGTTGAAGAACACACATAAACTTCAACACAAAGTAGCACATTCAACTATTTAAGTCATATACTTGAATGTTTTATAGCTTCAGACCAGTAAGGTTGATCAAAATTTAAAAAATTAATTTTTTTAAAGAATAAAATAAAAGAAAATTACCAGCCTATTGGCCACCTTTTCATAGACTGCAATAGCCCATTGGTTTTTAGGAGTGGATTGAAGAGGTCAGCTACCTCTTCCATGGCTTATCTCTGATCTGTCAAAGACCAGTAAGGCAAGATATTGAAAAACAATATTTGAGCATTCACAGCACTATACACCAACACTGGGGGATCTTACCGAGTCTTGCCGTTCTTTTGTGTTGATTTCCAAGAAAATGAATAGCTCGATTCTGAAGTAGGGGGATGATTTAGTTGAGCTGAGAGTGTGTTTATTTTTTTTTCTTTCTAGGGTTGTGAACAATGGGCAGATCTGAGACCTCTCAGTTCATTTTCCTTGCCTACTTGTTTTGACAACCAAACAACTTGTGGTTTCACTGACTGTGACTAGATTGTAATTTGTTTATAGTGATTTTATCCCTCATTTTTTCTCTGTGATCATTAATCACATTAAATTGGAGGGAAAGAAATGAAGATATTGTTTGATTCTTTTGGTTCTTGTGTTGACTCTGGAGAAAAAAAGAGATTGAGTAAATTAGTTTAAATGGTTCTCTTTGATTCAGTTGAATGGATAATTTTGAACAACATATGTTTAAGACCTAGAGCTTTAATTTATTTTTCTTTCCTACATTTTATTTGCAATCAAATTGAGCATTAGCATAATTTGTTTATAACCATTCAACTTGTGTTGACTTTGCATTATTATTTTTTCTTTTCCTTTTGTTTATTCAGTGATCTATGGAGCCAACAAATGGAGGTTGGTCAAGCAATTATGGTAACCCAATTCCAGTAAACTTTGAGCCCTACAAGCTGACTGGTATTCGCCACTTTTCTATCTTGTCATTTGTCCAATACTCTTTCCCATTTTTACATTCATTAAACATCTTCTTTATTTCTTTACATTTTGTTTAGACAATTTTTTAATTTTTATTTTGTCTATGGACATTGTTTTTGCATATGTGCATCTCATGCATGTTTACATGCATTCTGATAAGAAAATACATGTTTGCAAGCATTAAGAATATTGTTTACTTAATGAAGAAAGAAGGGAAAAAATAAGAGGGCCTTGGTTATTGGTAAGTAAGGTTTAAGTTTGGATCTTGATGGAAGTGATAGGGTTAAAAACATAGATCTATGGTCATATTTTTGTGGATGTATTGAATAGTCAATTTTTCATGCTAGAAAATTCTATAATACTGAACTGTGCACTTTTTCTTTAGGAGCAATACCTCCCAAAGGCAATCAATTGAGGTAGTCCACATGTAAGGTTGCCAGATACTAAAAATAAACTGCTGAGACTTACATTTTCCGTTAGTAGTTATGCGGAATGCTCGTAATTTCTTTTTAATGGAATATCTTCTTATGAAAAGGTTATTTTGATGCTCTTAAAACATAATTTCCCTACATTTTGTTGTGCATGTTTTGAGTTACTTGAAGTTATCCTAACATGGTTTTCTGAACTTTATGGTTGTCTAGCCTGTTCAGCTGTTTTATGCTTTATGATTTATGAATGTGATTGCTCATATTTTAAGGTCTGAGTATGACTTTTCATATTGAAAACAGAGTTCAACTCCACCAAACATAAAAGGATCTGGACATTTGATGAAAATATGCATTCTGAACCAAAACAGAAGCGGCAGAAGGCTGGCCCAAATGTTGTTGATTATTCTGATCCATTTGCCATTCCCAATTTGCTGGAAGGTTTAGATGCTGGAAGATTCGGAAGTGTGACTAAAGAAATAGAGGCCCTATGTGCTCGAAGGATGCAAATGCTTCAACCTTATTATGTAATGTATCCTTCACTTTCATATATGTGCACGGATTTGGGAAAGAAACAGGGCAAAAAGGCTTCAAAGTTGGTGAATAGAGAGGCCTCTCATTTGGCTCACGAAGATGTTATAGATCTGGAGGATGATCACGTTGTTGATGATGCTCTAACAGCAACAGCTGTAGAAGATGCAACATTACCTGTTGTGATTATCGATTCAGATGATGAAGACTGTGGAGATCAGAAGGTCTCTCATCCACCACAGGAAACAGCCTGGCCTTCTTTCTCATATCAGGAAGTTGTCTTGAGAAAACCTTCTGTTGGACTTCTTGCAAATAATCCTGTGGTAAGTCTTTTCCTGCATTTGTAACTTTAGCATTACATATCTAAGAGTGCATGCATTTCAAATTAATTTCAACTCACTTGCATGTGGTTATGCTCCTGAGGACCTAAACTCACGATTTACCCTTCTTTCACTTTCAACTACTTTTCAGTTATGAGTTATCCCACTTTAAGAATTTTGGAGATATCTATGCAAGTGGTGGACGAGCTGGAAAGTTTTTTTTTTTTATATAACCATTTAATCCTTTTCTCTTCCTTAAAGAAAATTGTCATGAGTTTTTTAGTAATTCATGTTTTACACCTTTAAGAAAAGTTATCTTAACATACTCTTGCTGGTTGCCAGAATTATTTTCTCAATTTCCAACTAGTCTGAGTGAATAATTACAGATTGAAAATAAACAGATAGTTGAAGAAGTAAGCATCCATATTTGACTTCTTGGGAAACTTAAGGATAAAGCAATTTTTTTTACCATCTCCTAAAATGCAGTCTTTTTCGCAGCAAAAAGGCCATAAAGCTGGTCTCTATGGCTTCGCTTAGGGAGATTGAGGATGGGGATGTGGGTTTCCACGTTAGATTCCATGCATATAAAGCAAAAATGGTTATTCATCAAGTAAACGAAAAAAGGCCAACCCATTTTGTTATAGGAAAACAGAGTCCTAACTTTTTGATAGGCTAAACTTTGACATTAAAGCCCAAAAGAAGACTCTTAATACTTTAAAAAAGAAAAAAAAAACCCACAGTGCTGTGACCATTGGTAATGTTATAGTTGTTTTTCAAATGTTATTTATTCTTGCTTAAAAATTTTATCAGTATGTGCTTTATTGTTGCAAATTAACTTTTATGATCTTTCCAATATGATTATTTTATGACCATATCCAGGTTAGTTTTATTGCTATATCTTTTCTCTTGCAATTTTTTATTAGTTTCTAACCCATTGTTATTAATAACAATATCTCATAAAAAATTAGCATCTAATTGATTGTTTAAATTTAACTCTTATGCTGTTTGCAATCTCATTATTAATTAACAAATCCAGGTTAGGGATTATGTTGGGAGTATAGCCCCAAAAGTAGAAGAGGGAAGTCTGATGGGTGCTACTGAAATCAGAAAAGATAAGGATGTGTATATTGGTGTGGGAGAGAAAAGTTTGGTGGCTAACCTTGAAATGACAAAAGTGCAAGGTGAATATGTTGGTGTGGAAGATGATATGGAAACCAATGAAGGCAATCTTCGAGCTAAGACTGAAGATGATGGTTTGGCTGATATGTGGCAAGAGTTTGATTTGGCCTTACAATCTTCAAAGGTATTTTCATTTGAGTTATTTGTCTATCTTAGTGACTTGAGTGTATCTTCATTCAAATTTGCTTTCTTCCAAAAAGATATGATCTTTGAATGGTTGTCATTCTTTTTTATAAACTATCAATGATTCAGTGGTCTGATTTCTTTTGCTATTGTTAAAATTTCAGGTCTACTTTGTTATTTGACACAAGAATATTTTGGGGACCTAGGGTTTTGATTTTGTGTGGAAAATTATATGGTTATTGATTGGAATGGGTAGTATAAAATTTGGAAATAGGATTAAGGTTTAGTAAGGTTGAATTTTGATGGGCTCATTGAGTGGTTTTGCTGTTGATTCACTATACTCCTGCCAATGTTTGGGGGTGGATTATTTTTGGGGGTTGAGAGGATAGAAAGTTGAAAAACAAAAGAATCCTCAGTTTGGCTAAAATCTATACTCTTTTTTTTAGGGGGAGTAGGAGGAAAGAAAGGGCGTTTTACTCTCTTTTTGGAGGTAGAGAATCCTTTTTTGGAGTTGACATGCTCCATTGATTGGGCATTCTGGGTTCAATAACGTTGCTGCAGATTTCCTACTTAAGAATCCCTGGCTAGGAGGGTTTGGGATTGTTGTGGTCTGTCAGTTTGCTGTTAGATGGGTATAAAGAAACAAATATTCCTACTCTAGACTTGATACTTCAGATTTAAAATTTAAAAGATTGGAAGGGATTATTTATTAGAAAAGGATCTACTTGCAGATGAAGATGATACATCAATACTTCAATCTCTCTCTCTCTCTCTCTCTCTCTCCCTCCCTCCCTCTCTAATTTTTTACTTATTTTAATAGTAGTATTCTATCTGCCTGAAACCCTTAAAAAATTATTATTGCATCAGTTCCTCTAGCGGCCTCTTCTGGGGCATCCATTTAATATCCCTTTCTTGCAGCAACAGGGCATTCTGGGCATTCATGTCCACCCTCTTCTTCGTCAAGACCAGTGACAGCTACTCACGAGATGGCAAATGGTTGAAAGTCAAAAAGTAAACTCCCCCAATTGATCAAAACCAAAATTATCATTAAATACCAGTCACCAGAATTGCCTAGACCATGGCTACCAACATTAGTCATTTTTTTTTATATTTTTACCTCTACCATTTGTTGAGGTAGACTGGTACTTTGTGACAGGAGACATCAGCATTTCAACATTTCTAAAAGTTTTACAAGAAATACCTGGAAATAGGGTTCCATCTTTGTTGGGTGAAGAACCTTCAATTCATCAAATCATAACTATTATCATTCCGCATCTGTACCAGTCACTGGCATTGTCTGAATTTTTAGCACTAATGTTGATCTCTTTTTTTTTATGGTTGTGGTTTGTTTGTTTGTTTGTTTGTTGTTGGGTGAGTATGGTGGTGTTGGGTTTGGTTGGGGGGAGTGGGAAGGGTTCATTGGGTTGAGACAAATAGAACCATCATTGAATACTGGCCACCAGAATTGCCTGCACCAACATTGTTCAATTTTTAGAATTTATACATTTACCATTGGTCAAAGGAGACTGGTATCAAGTGGTATGAGACACCAGCATTTGAATATTTTTTAGAGTATTACATGAAAAACAAGGAATAAGATCTCATCTTTGGGGGCAAAGAACTTCCAATTCAATAAAATATAAGTAACACTCTTTCCAGTGACTGGGATTGCCTGGAGCTCTATCAATAATGTTGATTTTTTCCTTTTGTTTGTTTTTTATTTATTTTATTTTATATTTATATAACTAATTTTCTTTCAATGATTGAGGATTCACTAGATTCCTATGTGTTTTCACTTAAAATGGCCAAAGATACTATTTACTTTTGCAAAATATCATTTTTTTTGCTTATCTGAGAATCAAATTCATTAATCACATATGCTATTGCATGATTCACTATTAGCTTTGATAGAGTGAATTAGCTGGGAAGCTCTTGTTATTTTGTATATCAAAACCACTTTTTTATTGAATTTTTTTTTTGCTATATAATTTCAAGTATTTGATTCTCTAAAGTTTCTGATATTTGGTTCAAATTTATAATGCTTCCTGTAGGATGTTGCTGTGGATCCTGAAGAAGACGAAAAAGAAAGCAAAGAAGAATGTGAGCATTCTTTTGTTCTGAAGGATGATATTGGTTCTGTTTGTCGCATCTGTGGAGTTGTCAACAAAAGTATTGAAACCATAATTGAGTACCAGTATACTAAGGTATCTTTTTTTCTGTTATCAATTGATTTTATTTTATTCTCCTTCTGAATGTAACTGTTTGAAGCTGGATCGATAAATAAGCAGGCCTTGAATGGTGAATAGCAGATGGGGGTAGCTGAAATATGTCTAATTTGCATAAGGGAATTGTTTTTTCATGCAAATAATCTTGTTTATCATTTTTTTGCAACCCTGCCCCCCAACAAAAAAAAAAAAAGGAAGAGAGGAAGAGAAAGAAGTCAAAGAGAACAAAATATGTTTTCTGTTTGAGCTCAATTAGTTACTCAAATTATAATCTGAATTAGTCAAAGCAAACATGATGCCTTTCAAGATAAATTGTGTTAAGTTACATGTCAAAGAGAACACCAACCCCCCTCATCCATCCCATACTTCCCTACAATCACTTGCTTCTAGACAAACTTGTTCTCAAATGCGAATCTCTTACACCATTTTCCAAGAAGGGCCTTATTCAAAGTAGACAAATTTCTAATACCCAAGCCCCCATCTTTTTTATCCATGTAGACTATTGACTAGTTCACCAAATGAAGCTTATTTTGGAGCTCCCCTCCCCAACACCCCCCTCTCCCCAAAAAAAAAAAAAAAAAAAAAGGAAATCTCTTTTAATTATCTCCGATCTTAAACTCACCTTAGAAAGGATTACAAGTAAAGACATGTAGTAGATTGGTAAGTAAGAAAGAGTGCTCTTTACCAAATTCGGTCTTCCTTCTTTTGATAAGTATGACCTCTTCCACATTGTAAACCATTTTTTCAATCTTTACTCCACTATGTCCCAAGCAAAGATTTACAAGAGGTTTTCAATGGAATGCCCAAATAAGTGGAAGGGAGAGAGCCCACTTTACACTCCAATATCGTAGCCAAATCTTTAGAATTAGAAACCTCCCCCGCTAGAATTAACTTACTTTTATTCAAATTAATTTTTAAATGGAAATTACCTCAAGCCACATGAAAGCCCAACTCAACATAGCTATGAAGGTTGGTTTACCTTAGAGGAGTTCAGATGAGGGCTAGAGGTGATGAAGGGGATGAGGTGTCTCATTTGTTGTTTGCATATGACACTCTTGTTTTTTGTGAGGCTTCCCAAACTCAAATATTTAAGCTAGTTGCTCATATGGTTTGAAGCTTTATCGGGGCTGAAAATTAACTTGGATAAGAGTGAGTTGATTCCTATTGTTAAAGTAGATCATGTTGAGGAGTTAGTTTCAGAGTGAGGGTATAAATAAGGCAAACTTCCATCTACCTACCTAGGTTTGCCTCTAGGTGCTTGCTTTAGATCAGTGGTGGTCTAGGATGGGGTGGAAGAGAGGTTTCATAAAAGACTCATTTTTTTTTTATTTTTTGGTCTTTATTTTGTATTTCAAGGAAAGTCAAATTAAGGTTGAAGAAAATTCAAAGAGATTTCCTATGGGGATGTGAGGGGTTAGAGAAAAATATGCATGTTGTGAAGTAGTCGACAGTATGTATGGAGTAGAGCAAGGAAAAAAGGGGAAAGGTGGGGGAGGGAAGGTGTTGTTAGGCACTAGGCATCTACATCTTTCTTTGTTGAATAAGTCACTTTTATGCAATGGAACCGGTGGTATGCAATTGAAAGAGGAGCCTTTTGGAATTGGGTCATTAGTGGAAAATATAGGGGAAGAAGATGGAGGAGGTGTTTAGTCTTTTGTGTGGTTTTTTGTATTCAAAGGGGAGGACCTCCCATCATTTTCTCGTACTTTTTTTTTCTAATATATTTCTTTTTTTCGATTTAAAAGAAAAAAAAGTACGAGTTGGGTACAATGTTAGGCTTTAGAAATCTATCAGGAAGGAATAAATAACTTCTATTGTAGTTCTTTTGTGGTGGGTAATGGGAGAAGGGTGGAGTTTTGGAAGAATAAATGGTGTTAGGATGAACAGTTGTGCGTTTCATTCCCTTCTTTATATGCCTTAGCCATTTCAAAAAAGGTTTAGGTCGCGGGATCTATGGATTTAGACATGAGAGAGAGGTCATTGGAGCCTTATTTCTCTAAACCTCTAAATGACTGGGAAGTGGACAATGTAGAGGATTTATTTTCAAGGTTGCAAAGAGAGGCGCTTGATAATACGGGGAAAGACAAGGTGGTGTGGATGACCTAGAGAAACAACAAGTTCTAAGTTGAGTATTTATATGCCGCATTGGAATTGAGGGAATCAATTTTCTTTCCAAAGAGTGTAATGTGGAACTCTTGGGTGCCTTCGAAAGTTAGTTTTTTCCATGGGAGGCTAGTTTAGAAAAGGCTTTGACAGTAGATCAACTTTAGAAAAGAAGGTGGTCTTTGTTCAATAGATGTTTTGTTTGTAAACTCCTCCATTGTGCCAAGGTCAAGGTCCTTTGGCAGTTGCTATTTGCTCTTTTTGGTGTCCAATGGGTGCAAGTTGCTACCATCAAGGAGGCTTCCTTGGGGTAGCATGGTCCCTTTATGGGTAAAAGATGTAAGAAGGTTTGAAGAGCAACTCCTTTGTATATCTTTTGGACTATGTGGATGGAAAGGAATCAAAGGTCGTTTGATAATGAAGAGCATTTGAATCAATATTTGAAGAATTTTTTTTCTTAGAATTTTGTTTTCATAGGTGAAGATGTACGTAGAGATAGGTTCTATGTCTTTATTTGATTTTGTAGAATGCTTAGGCTCTTGTTAAGAGGGTGTTTTTTTTGTGTTTTCCCTGGTTAGATGTGCTTAGGCACTATTTGTATACGTCCTATGTACTTTGGTGAGTCGTCTTTTGGCACACTTTAATATATTTGCATTTTTTGCTTATGAAAAAAAAAACTCCAAATGCTCATTAGAGTCACATAGAATCAAAGTATCATCAACAAATAAAAGATAAAACACTATCATACCCACACCTCCTCTCCCACTAGCTAAGAAGCCCACTCGAAAGCCCCTTTCCATTGTTGTACTACTATTATGTTTTTAAACTCTATTACTATTAGGTTTTTGTGATGCAAGTAAGGAACATTTGAAAGTTTTGAGCTAAGCTTTCATGTGGTTTGAGGTAGTCTCCAAGTTAAAAATCAATTTTCATAAAAGTGAGTTGATTCCTATGGGGGTGGTTCTCTATTTTGAGGAATTGGCTAGGGTGTTGGGTTGTAAAGTGGGTTCTCCCCCCTCTTGTTATTTGGGCCTCCCTTTAGGAGCCACTTTCAAGTCCCCTCATGTTTGGGATGTAGTGGAAGAGAGATTTTAGAAGCGACTCGCTTTATGGAAGAAACAATACTTATCAAAAGGAGGGAGATTGACTTTGGTAAAGAGCACTCTTTCTAGCCTCCCAATCTACTTCATGTCCTTGTTTGTCATTCCCCACTAGGTGTGCTTAAGGTTGGAGAAGATCCGAAGATATTTTCTTTAGGGAGGAGGTGAACTCCAAAATAGGCCTCATTTGGTGAGTTGGTCTAATGTTTGCATGGAGAAAAAGGACAAGGGCTTGGGCATCAAAAATCTTTCCTCACCGAATATGGTTCTCCTTGGAAAATGGTCTTGGAGGTTTGCTTCTGAGAACGAGCCTTTTTGGAAACTAGTGATTATAGGGAAATATGGAGAGGAAAAGGGAGGTTGGTGTTTTGGTGCTTCAAAGTACCAAATGTCTATTTTCCGAATGCCCAAGTCTGTTGCTAAAAGAGTGGAGAAAACCCAAAGAGACTTCCTATGGGGGGGAGGAAACTTGGAGGGAAAAGTTCACTTAGTTAAATGGGATGCGGTCTGTACAGAAAAACACAAGGGAGGGCTAGGATTAAGGAGAATAGCCACTCTGAATAGAGCCTTGCTGGGCAAGTGGATTTGGAGGTTTGCTTGTGAAAAGGATAACCTTTGGAAACAAGTGATCACTACGAAATATGGGCAAGAGGATTATGGTTGGAGGTCAAAGAAGGCTAGTGGGGCGGCTGGAGTAGGGGTCTGGAAGGAGATTATGAAAGAATCTGATTGGTGCTGGGAAAATTTGGCTTTTATAGTTGGGAAGGGTTCCAAAATCAAATTTTGGAAAGATAGTTGGTGCATTGAAACCCCGTTGTCCCAATGCTTCAATCATCTCTTTGTCCTTGCCGTGCATAGGGATGCTACGATTGAGGAGATGTGGGATCAGGACTCGGGCCAAGGAGATTGGAATCTTGTTTTTGTGAGGGACTTCAATGATTGGGAGTTGGATATGGTTGGGGAGTTGCTTCATACTTTGAGGGGTCATAGGCCCTCCCTGGAGGATGATTCAGTTATGTGGAGGCAGGGAAGAAATGGTCTATTCAGGGTCAAAGAAGCTTAGAGGCTGCTAGACAAGCCTAATGCCACAGTATTTCCCGCAAGGAGAATATGGGTGGATAGGGTGCCAACTAAAGTCTGCTTTTTTGCTTGGGAGGCTACGTGGGGGAAGGTGCTCACTCTGGACAAACTCCAGATAAGAGGGGTGCAACTCCCAAATTGTTGCTTTTTGTGTGGTTGTGAAGAAGAGAATGTAAATCATATTCTTTTACACTGTATAGTGACTAGAGCCCTATGGGATATTATTTTTGGGTTGATAGATGTTAAGTGGGTCCTCCCAGAAACTGTAAAGGAGACTTTAATCTCCTGGAGGGGCTCATTTGTTGGGAAGAAAAGGAAAAAGATTTGGAAATCCATTCCGTTATGTATTTTTTGGACGGTTTGGAAGGAGAGGAATAGGTTAGCCTTTAGGGGGGGTGCGTTGAATATTCAGAAATTAAAGAATTCTTTTGTCTGTAACTTGTGGAATTGGGCCAAAGTGTATTTAGGTGAGGAGTCTTTCTCCTTTATAGGTTTTTTGGAGTGGATAGCTTCCACTTAAGGGGAGGTAGTTCTTTTTGGTCCTTTTTCTTTTTTGAGGTTGTAACCGTCTTGTATACTCCCTGTATGCTTTGTGGCGTTTAGCCTTTTCTAATGCATATCTTGTTTACTTATCAAAAAAGGAAAGTCATGGGATGGGCCTTTGGAAGGCCATCAAGAATGGGTGGTTGGAGTTTGGAAAAAGGGTAGCTTTTAAGGTGGAGAATGGTAGAAAAGTGCAATTTTGGAATGACAGGTGGTGTGGGGAGAATGCCTTGAAAGAGGATTTTCCAAGCTTGTACTTTTTAGCCTCCTTTAGAGAAGCTTGGGTTGCCCTGCTATGGGATGGGACAAGGGAAGTGGGTCACTGGAACCTTGTTTTCACAAGACACAACAATGATTGGGAAATAAAAGATGTGGAAGCTTTGTTTAGAAGATTAAATGGACAAGTGCTTAGAAGGGATGATGAGGATGTCATGAATTGGTGGATTTCAAAGAAAGGCCTCTTCACTGTTAAGTCCTTTTACTCCTTCCTAGCTCCTTGCAATGTTAGAGAGTTCCCTTCAAGTATTTTTTGGAATTGGGTTTCGAATAAGGTGAGCTTTTTTGCTTGGGAAGCTTTTGGGGGGAGAATTCTAACTATGGATCAACTAAAAAGGAGGGGATGGTCTTTACCAAGTAGGTGGTTTATGTGCAAAGCTGAAGAGGAATCAGCAAACCATTTACTTCTTCACTGTCCCAAGGCAACCATGATTTAGTAGCTCATCTGTGCTCTTTTTGATGTTCAGTGGATCATGTCTTTTTCTATCAAGGACTCCTTAGTTGGCATGGCTCTTTTGTTGGGAGGAAAAGGAAAAAAGCATGGAATGCAGCCCCATTGTGTTTATTTTGTCCTTATGGAGAGAAAGAAATAGAAGAGCCTTTGAAGACACCGAACTAACGGACCAAGCTATTTTACGGTCCTGTTTGTACATGTTTTTGGGTTGGGTCAGGGTTAATGTTGGCTCTAGCTCGTGGTCTTTACTCAATTTCATTAATTGGTTGAGGTGTAAGTAAGTTGGTGGTTTTTTGTGTTTTCCTTCCCTTTTTAAGCCTTTTAGCCTTGTATACATCGTGTATACTTTTAGGTGTATTTTTTTTGCTTTCTTAATGCAATTGCATTTACTTATAAAAAAAAACTGTATTGTCACAATATCGACTTTTAATGCAGATTAAATTATGTCTTTCAGTTTTTGTGTATGCCCCATGAGGGCGACAACAGCTGTTTGAGGAATATGTTTAGTAACTTGAAATCTATTTTAATTGAACTAATTCATAAATTGCTTTAAGATTTTGTTATGCAACAAAATATGATTTGCAGGATATGTCCTGAATTGTTCACTGTTAGGCTAATATCATGATTCCCTCAACATTTGTTTTGCTACCTTTAATTGGATGCATCATAATTTTTTTATCTGAATTTTTTATAGCAAAACCATTGTTTCTTATCTTATTAATATTTACTCATGTAAGTTTCTGATTTTCTCAAGTCTGCCAACTTCTATTGGAAGGCCTGGCGGTTACTTTAGCAGTCAATTGCTATATGGCATGTTACATAACTTAAGCAGGCAACATGCTCATTATATAGTTATTCTTCAATTAATGAGGACCAGAACTTTTCTTTTTCGCTGTTTATATGTTGCTCAAATGATTGCCCATCATGTCTTGGCTCCTAGGTCTCAGCCTTTTAGAGCCTATTTTTTATAGGTAAAACAAATTATGTTAAAAGGCACTAATGACTTAAAGGATACTCCTTTTCTATGCTTTCATAATGGGCTCAACCTAATCTCAATTTATTGTGGTGGCCATACTTTCTTTCATTTTCTAAAGTATTGGAGAATGTACATTGAAATTTTGAAAGGGGGAGTGTGAAACCAGTCAAGTTTTCCATCATAGTACACAGGAAGTATAGAGAACCACCAGATTTGGCCAGCCAAAAAGGAAAAAGCAAACAGCAAGCAGAACTCACTAGGACCATTTAGTCCATATCATTCAAAAGACCCAGTTACGGTCTCACCAACTGGAAAACCCTACCCAAATGATTTAAAAGACGTGATTAGTAAGCCTATAGCTGGGTTTTAGGTTTTACGGTAAGTTTATTTCTATAGCGATTTGGATTGGACACTGCCATCCTTGCCTTCATTGCTACATTAAATTCATCCTCCTTTGAGGGTTTATTTCTGACTTTAAACTATTAAACATAAAATAGCATGGCCACACCGCTCATGGGTTTTTTAGTTTTTTTCTTTTCTTTAGTTCCCTGTTTTGGGATATTGTTGTAAAATCAATATTTAATCTCTGGTAAACTTGCTCAAACTTTTCTTTCTGTTGTGGGTTTTAAGCTCTGATTCAAACTGATGACCTACCATCCTTCAGGTGGATATCTTTTCATAAATTTTTATTAATGTGTGATAGTAGGACCAATTCTATTTGACACTTAATACTTCCCTTTCAATACTGACTGTACTGCATCTATCTTTCAATATAGATCATATTTAGTATTATACAAATGTATGCTTTGATGGTTTTGCTTCTAATCATAGGAATTTTTGTCTTCAAAATTGGGATTTGCTGGATGCCAGGTTGGATTAAGGACAGTGGTTGAGAATGATTTTCAAGAAAAGACAGTTACCATTTTCTTTCATTAAAACCAGGAAGGATCACATGCCCAGCACATGAGGAATGTGGGAGGCTTTACAATTTTGTTCTAATTTCTTTTTTAGCATTTTTGTTTTTTGTTTTTTTTCCCCTTTGCTGAGGTAGGACTTCTTCAATGGCTTCTTCTCCTCTATATTCCTCATTTATTTTTAATTCCATTTTTTATGTAAAGAAGACCAATTACCAATTGCTGGTCATCCTAGCCCCCACCTTTTTATAGGCAGTCTTTCAAAATGCTCAAATTTACAAAGTTGCTCTTGGCAACCTGAAAAGCATTTACCAGTTCACTGAAGAACACCTCCTTACCTTTTTGTGGGTTTAGACTATATGCAGATACATAGGAAATGGAAAAGTGGGAATAGCACAGAAATTTATTGTTTTCCATTGGTTTCCTTTTGGTATGCCATTGGATTAGAGGTTTTTTTTGAGTTATGCATGACAATTACATTTTATTCATTCTTTAAGCCATGAAAAATTTGCTGTCATCACCTCCAATTGTTACCTATGATAAATAACCCAATCTATCAGTTGCAAATATCACAATGATAGCATCATTCCTATTTTGAGGTAACTATAATTCTTTTCCTTTTGTTTATGGGGTTTATTATTTATAGATGTTGATTGGACTTCCTAATACTCTTAACCTTAAAATACTGATTCTTGATCAGATAGATCAGGTTATTATTAATTCTTTTATAACTGGTGGTCCTCTCCTTTGTGCTCTTCATGCTTTGAAAGTTTTCTTTATATCATATGATTTGTCAATAACTGTCATATTATTTTTGAATTTGAACAGTGTGATTTGCAAAGATGGTTTTCTCGCACAGGCCATCAGTCAATATACAGTTGCTTGGACCTTGATATAGGGAAATTTTTGTGCTTTCTGGGTTTTATTTATTTATTTTCTTTTAAAATCATTTCCTTCTAATTTGATTTTTCTTTTTATCTAGGTGAAAAGATCCAGAACTTACATGTATGAACCTCGAAACACCAAAGATAGAGAGCCAACTGATGACCCTTCAGATGGACTTGGATTTTCTGAACATAATTTAACTGTAACTGAAATCCACGCACATCCGAGGCACAGCATGCAAATGAAGCCCCATCAAGTGGAGGGCTTCAATTTTCTGGTAAGCAACTTGGTGGCAGAAAATCCTGGGGGTTGCATTTTGGCTCATGCTCCAGGGTCTGGGAAAACTTTCATGATCATTAGTTTCATGCAAAGTTTCCTAGCCAAGTATCCCCAAGCCAGACCTCTTGTTGTACTTCCCAAGGGTATCTTGGCAACATGGAAAAAGGAATTTCTGACTTGGCAAGTTGAGGATATTCCACTGTATGACTTCTACTCTGCGAAAGCAGATAGCCGGCCTCAGCAGCTAGAGGTGTTGAAACAATGGGTGGCAGAGAAGAGCATCCTGTTTTTAGGGTACAAGCAGTTCTCCTCAATTGTTTGTGGTGATGGAGCTTCCAAGGCAACAATTGCCTGCCAAGAAATACTGTTAAAGGCCCCTCAGATTCTTATTTTGGATGAGGGTCACACTCCAAGGAATGAGAACACTGATGTTCTGTACTCCCTTGCAAAAGTTCAAACTCCTCGGAAAGTTGTACTCTCAGGCACCCTTTATCAGAACCATGTGAAAGAGGTATTTAATATTTTGAATCTTGTTCGTCCAAAGTTCCTGAAGTTGGAAAGTTCCCGTGCTGTTGTTAAGCGTATAATGAGCAAGGTGGACATCATGGGTGTAAGGAAGCAGTTGAAATCCAATGCTGCAGATGCTTTTTACGACCTGGTGGAAAACACACTCCAGAAGGATGATAATTTCAGGAGGAAAATAACTGTGATACAAGATCTCCGTGAGATGACCAGCAAAGTTCTGCACTACTATAAAGGAGATTTCCTGGATGAGCTACCTGGACTGGTTGATTTCACTGTACTTCTCAATCTCAGTGCCAGACAGAAGAAGGAGGTTGGAAATTTGAACAAGTTTGAGAGGAAGTTCAAGAAAAATTCTGTTGGGAGTGCTGTTTATTTACACCCACAGTTGAAGTATTTTGCAGAAAAACTTGCTGCAAATGAATCTAAGACGGATGAGAT
>JBAPGN010000517.1:0-26738 GCA_037355405.1 Vitis amurensis | reverse complement strand
GAAGCTTGAGTGGGAAGTAATTTTAATTTGTTTGATTGCTGGGTACTTGGCGCCAATAGTTTTAGTCTTTTCTTCTCTGAAATACTAATTTTACCTCGAGGAAAAGTTCAATTAAAAGAATTATGATCGAAAAACCTTTGTTTTACTTCTATCTCTAACTTGGGGTACATTTCGGGGTATGTTAAAGATTTGTTGTTCCATAAAGGATTTGGTTTTAATTTGTTGGTTTAATGCATTCTTGCAATATTCCAAGTTTTACTGGCCTTATTTGTTGATAGTTAATTTTGTGTAGTTATGCTCCACAAAAGCTTTGGACTTATTAGTTGCTTTGTTCTCATCACTTTGATTGTCATTATCATCATTGTCATCAAGCTTTCTTTTGCTTAAGTCGACCATATGAGATCCCTCTTAGTTTTTATATTGTCTAAAATCTCTATTATGAACTCAAGCTAGTGTCATTTTCATTTGTGAAGAAGAAAAACAAGAGGTGTCATTTAATTGAGGTTATCAGATCACTCAAAATTTGAAGTAAAAATACAAAGAAGAAAGGGAAGCAAAAAAAAGAAAGGAATAGGCATAATAATATAAGTTCATCAATGGTCTATATTTGCATACTTGTCCACTCCATATATAAGGTGTATGTCTTCTAGATAGAGAGACACCCTATCCTGAATTCCATTTACCCTTTTGGTAACTTTTAGAATTCCATTGAAATAATTCTTAACCATCAATACCTTTTGCTTTTTTATCAAGATTATGTAGAAGAGTCATAATTTTCTGATCATTTTAAGCTAAATATTCTTGCTTTAAGAAACTTCATATTTTGTGGTTATGCAACATCAAGCACCCAACTTGCACCATCAATGATCACATAGGTCATTTTCGTATTTCATTTTTGGTTGTTTATTTTAATTATTTGCTTATTTTAAATTTTTTTTATTTATTAAATCATTTAGAGTATTGGGGAAAATTTAATTGGAAATGGACTTTTAGGTTGTTAATGCAAAACGAGTGAGAATTTTTTGGGATTTAAAGGTTTACAAATATCTTTTCTACAACTTATTCCAAGTGTATGTGTGGACCCGCATTTTTCACGTGCGTCCCCACTCGATCGGCGAGACTCGCTTTTTATTTATTTGTGAAAAATTGATTTTTTTAAAAAAAAGTTGGAGTCGCCACTTATTTTATTTTTATTTTTGAAGGGAAAATAAAACCCTAAAAAAAATGACTCCATAATTTTTGGAAAAGTGTGTCTTTGAAAAACCCGAGTCTTGGTCCGGGGATCAGGTTACTTATTGGGAAGGTACCTCTAGGAGGTAGCACCCCTCTAAGCCCTAAAAAGGTCTCTACTAATTAAGTTAAGGGGAATATGACAATTAATCGGTTAATTATGGATACCTAAGTAGGCTAGGTGATTTCAAAAGATTTGCATGCTAAACAAGATCAAATTGCCATAAAAGAAAGGTTAGGATGCGTACCCGGACCGCTTCTCAAGCGCTATCATAAAACACCAGAGTTAGTATAGAAGTATAACACACAACATGTATTTAACCATAGTGAATCAAGCATACATCTAAACATCTAAGGATTATCAAACATATGCATACTTCACAGTGACATGATTGTTTACAAAATTTAGGAAGTAGGTGATAGGGGGGCGTACTTGGATAGCATAGATAACTTACAATGCGCTTCCATAAGACATGAGGAATTAGATAATAATAAAATAAAGAAACCCTAGCATGCTTGTTATCTAATTAGCATAACAAAAATTATCAAAGTATATGAAAACATTAATTATCACACCTCATCCTGTATACAATTCCTAAAAAAAAAAAAAAAATAGGCATAATTTCAACAAGTGACAAAAATGGCAACAAAAATAATTTTTGAAAAGATTTTCTTATGTAGGGGTTTCACCAATTCCCCAATTGATATACACAAATTTAGCCCAGAATTATCCCATTATTTGGGACCACAAGCTTTGATTCGTGTTTTTGTTCAAAACCAAACTTTTTGTTAGAAACTGAGAAGGATGCAAATCGAACAAAATATGGTTGCATATTATTTTTAAATAATAATAAAAAAGAGATTTTGATCCTGAGGACTCTAATGAGTTTTTGAAATAGATTTTTAAAATGATTTTTTTTTGAGAAAAATATTTTATTTTAAAATAAAAGGAATTAATTTGGAAAAAAAATAAAATATAAGAAATAAAATAATAAGCAAGACAAAAATGAAACCATGAAGTAAAATTTTTTTTAGTAATTAACAAAAATGATAATGGTGATGGTAGAGGCCAATCTTCATGATTTTCCAATGGCCTCTAAAAATCAAATTTAATAAATATTCACCAAAGCAACAAACCAAACGACTTTAGATCAAATAAAACTAATGAAATATTAATCGGGAATTTATAAGGATCAATCAAACACATAAATTGAGATAAACAATCAAGAACTAATTTAAAATCAATCGAACACCTAAACATGTAATTATAATAATGTGAATATAGTAACACAAGCACATAGAATTCTAAAACATATTAACTAATCAAAAACTAGAATCATCAATTTTAGAACGTGAGCAAAATAACATAAGATTAGTTAAACTAATTAGCCTAAAAAAAAAACATGAACTAAATATTGATAAACCAAGAATGAAGATTAGTATACTCAAAACATGAATAATATGACTTAGGGTTAATTAAATTAGTTGTCTAAAACTTTGGAAAACATGCAAACTAAAAGTGGGATCAACCAAGAATTAACCAAATATTTCTTAAACTAACCAACTTAAATCCTAAAAAGGATGAATCTAAAAAAAAATGATTTACAATTTTTTTTAAAAAGACATAAATTTAATTAGATGGGATCAAATAGACTAATGAGCTAAAATTCTAAAATACCTAAACTAAATAAGATGAACCAAAACATGATCAAAATAAACTTAAAAACATAAACTTTATTACATAGGATCAATTAGAATAATAGACTAAAATTATGGAAACTCTTTAAACCCCAAAATGAATTAAAGCTAACTGAACCAATTTTAAAAACCAGATTTTTTAGCACATAGAATCAACAAACTAACATTCATGAAAACACTTGAACCAAAACAAAAAATAAATTCAAAAGACTTTCAAAATAAAGAAAACTATTAACTAACAAATGAATATAAAACTGAATTATACCAAGTTTCAATTTTTCAAACTTATATGAAGAATCCAAATCAAATTAAATAAATTTAAAACTTATATGAATTAATGTAATGAATCTAAACTTGATAAAAAAAATATACCAAAAAATCAATATTTTCCAATCTATGTAATGAATAAAAAATTGAACTAAAAAAAAAAGAAAATTAACTTACCTCCCAAAAACAAATCGGTGTGGGTTTGTATGTGTTTCAAATTATGGATGAGAGTGCATGGTGGATGATCCCTTCTACGTGGCTGGTGGTATGGCTCCTTTTAAAAAGGTTTGGGTCGTGTTCCCTTATGCAACGGTATGCAGCTCGATCTTTGAAAAAATCTGGTGGCTTATATCTGTCCGTGGACAACCCCTTCTCTTCCCGGAATCCATTATTGTGCGGGCTGCATGTGATCCAAAGTGGAATCCTGCGTGTGGATTACTTTGCCTTAAAGTGCTACTACCCTCAATCTGAATTCTGAACTATGGTGATGTTTTCTAGATTCAAAAAAACAAAAATCCCTTATAGTGCGGTTGTGAAGATCCAATGGTGCAGGCAGCGTAGAGAGAATCTCGTAATCCGCCTTTGTGAATGTGCGTGATTCACTTTTGGATGGGGTGCGGCTGCTGCTGGATCCCAATCATATCCGGTCCGCGAAGGGTGCTTCAATGGGATGGATATATTGCTGAGTGGGGCATCGGTGGTGAGAGATTTCTGATTAGCATGTGCGCTCGTGTTTTTGGAGATGCAGCCGAGAAGATTCCGAGTCCATGTAGGCTGCTCTCTCCCTCCAAAACCTGTGTGTGCTTGGTTTATTTTTCGTGTGGTTCTTGGCTCCTTCCTTTGCTCCAGAAAAAAAATCCAATATGTCTCCGTGTGGATGCCTTTGAAAAATCCT
The DNA here is from genome assembly GCA_037355405.1 of Vitis amurensis. NCBI lineage: Eukaryota > Viridiplantae > Streptophyta > Magnoliopsida > Vitales > Vitaceae > Vitis > Vitis amurensis. The sequence continues at coordinate 22,648 of JBAPGN010000517.1, read as the reverse complement.
CCCAAAAATATATTCTCTTCTCTTATTTATATGGCAGCCTCACCCTCATGGGATATATATTTTTTTTCCTTTTGGAGATGCATGTGGATATGGGAAGCATGGCTGCTTGGAGATTCCCAAGATGCAGCCCATGGAAAGTGCGTCCAGGTAGCCTCCCAAAATACACGCTGCAATGTGGTGCTTCTATTTAAAATAGGTGTAGCCATGAATGACATCCACAATGGAAATCCTTCAAGGCAGCATGGCATGTGCATGTAAGTCTTGGAGAATGCAAATCTACTGCGTGTGTACTCTTTCAGGCGACTATGGAGACTTCTTGAAGTGGCGTGTTGCTGTTAGTGTGGGGTCCCCCAATTGCAGCCCGCGGAGGTGCGATGGTTGTTTGTCTTGAAGAATTCTCCTCTATGGAAAGTACAGGTGTCAATATTATTACTTCTTCTCTCCCGCTGGTGTTTAGTGCCTCCTTTTCCCATATATGCGTGTTGCAAAATCAACATCCCACTATATGCGGGTTGCCTCTATGGTAAGTTCACATATTCCCACATGCAACCCGTGATTTTCTACCAGAAATTGCCATGAAAAAAGATCCTTCACATGCATTGCTCAGCTATCACCCCTGCAGCACTCGCCTCGCTATTTTCCGTTACCCTTACTGCAGATGCTAACGTTTAGGTGTGCCCTTGCCCCTAGAAAATTCAGCATAAATCGACGCGAGTGCTTTCTAAATTGCAATGACTGGAGTTGGCTCCAAGCGCCTTCGCCAAATTATCTTTCTCCATTAACGCGATCCCAATATCTCGCACAAAATTCATGCAAAATAAATACAAAAAAAAAATAAAAAATTAAAATCATGTAATCAATATCAACATAAATAAAATTAAAAATTAAAAAAATTAAATTCCTTCAAACAGTTAAAATGCAGCCCAATCCAATTCACGAGTGCGTCGTCCTAGCAGGAAAACTCAAAATAATAATATCTATGTAACTTTTAAATATATATCTTAAAATATCGAGTAATTGCTGAACGCAAATTTCCTAATAAATTATAGATAAATAATATGTAACCCTCAACCAAACAAATAACTAAGTAAGATAAAAATGAACTATAATAAAATAATCACTATGAGGCTAAGTTATCACTTTCAAAAACTATTAAACAATAATGCAATGAGGAAATAATAAAAATAAAAAGGATGCAATCAAGAATCGAAATAAGTTCCACACTGCTCCCATCCTAATCCTGGAATCGGGCAACAAACTCACCAAATTACAGTATCCAAAAGACCATCTCATGCAATTCAAATCCAGCTAAAAAAACAAGCCAAATACTATTTCGAGCAACTAAAGAACCAAGCATCAAGAATCAAAGCCCAACCAACAAGTGTCCAAAATGGCCTATTTTGAAAACCAAAAGTGCCCTAAGACCTAGGGTGAAGTGTGCAACGTTGGAAGATGCCTTAGGATGTTTAGGACAATGTCTACAGTGAAATAGTAAACATGCCTAAGTGCTTATCCTATTATAAAGTGCACCTAAGAGCATCTTAAAAATGAAGGAAAAACCTAAGTCTAAATTAGGGCTGCCAAAGGTCACAATAAGGGGTCAGGCAATCCCTCGACCGAAGTCTCCGAGGTGACTCAGAAAAAGGTAAGTCGTACGAGTAGTAATGGGCTACCAAGGAATTACTGTGGAGCACTGGAAGTGAATTTAAAGACATGTGCTAAAGGGACAAAATTGAGGGTCTACAGTATGGTTTGAAAGTTTTAAAGCATCTCATCTAGAAACTTTCTTTTCTATTATTTTAATTTATTTTCTTAGAAATTCAAAATTAATGTATAGAATTAAATGTGCATGTCTGATGGATTCTCAGGTGGTTGTCAATGCAAAATAACTCAAAAGAAAGGCTTTGTGATTTGATAGTTTTAATATCTACATGCTTACTCCTTTTCCCTTTAATATTTCATTTTGAAAATTGAAATCAATGTACAATAGTTGGGTATTCGTTAATTAACTCTTAGTAGTGTGATTGAAGATGTAATTCTTTGTAGATGGCCCCCATATTTGATTAGCAATTTGGAATGAGGAACTCTTGGTGATTAATTTTTTTTTTTCACTTTTTTGAAATTTAAAGTCAAATGTGCAAAAGCAGAGTACTTGTTCATCTCTTACTACTAGAATTGAAGATTTTTTCTTTATAAGATATATTATTGAAATGTTCAATGTGGTCATCAATTTTCAGGCATTTGAACTTTATTCTTTTCAATATATCTTCATCTATAACATTTTTTTTAGTTATTGTTTTATTTGGATTTCACTTCAAATTTTCAATTTTATTTGTGTTGTAGAATTTCATGGTTGAAGCTACTTCACCAACACAAAATTTCATGGTTTTCTCTACAATTTTGTCTTCTTAGTGCACACTTGTAGAATTCCAAATTAGTGTATTTATTTTTCATGATCCTTTTGTAAGAATCATCCTAATTATACATATTTATTTTGTTGTTTTTAGGTTTCTAGGAAGCTCTTTGGAGGAAAGAAGCAACATACTTTGGATTTCCACCCTAACAATTTTTATCTTGTTAAGATGACTATATTTGATGACGTTTGTTTCTTTACAAATCCTTTTTAGAAGAAATTTAAAATTAATAAATATAAAAATGACTTGATTCATGAATGACTATTTTGAAATTATATTTTAATGATTTATTCTAATATTTGAATTCATAGCCATTAATTGTCATGATCAAGCAATTTGAGAATTTCAACAAAAAATTATTTACAAAAAACACTATTTATAACTTGATCTTAGTTGTGACCAAAACTTGTATGCAATTATATTATCCCTTTCAACTTTAGTCACAGCCAAAATATGCCCCCAATTAAAAGACCTTTTAGTAATAACCACTTACCACCCTCAACAATTGAATCCTTTTAGTTATAGAATAAATATGGCCACGACTATAGCCTCTAGAACTAATAGTCATGTTTTTTCTTATGGCCACAACTGTGCCATCTAAAGCCATGCATTGCCATGGTCTCTTATATTTGCTCTCATATCTTATAGTCATGTCTTTTTGGTTTTTAGTCATGACCTTTGGTTGTAGCTATAAACCTATCATCTTGTAGTGTTCCCTTTTACAACAATAACATATTCTTATTCTCTGGTAGCAATTTCAAGAGCAATGACTTCTTAACTATCATTCTCCTTAGATGCTTAATTTTTTTTTTCTTTTAGAAAGTCGAGTAGGTTTGCTAGAGTCCTCTAATCTCACGACTCTTGTCTTACTTCATTGAGGAACATAAGACAACATCACTTCACTATTAAAATTGAGAGAATATAATTTTCCATCTCTTTTTTATCGCTATCAAGTGGAGAAGAGTCAAAATTTGATTGTGGTGTTTAGAATTAGGGAAATTGTTATCTTTTGCGATGAGAGAGCCCATCTATATACAAAGGGTTTGAGTTGCAATGAGGAAAATTGAAGACTATCGCATTCAACAATTTCCTCTGCATAAGCCACTCTCTTTTCCTTCTAGGCCTCTCAAGCACTTGTACCAATATAAACTTTTGCTTAAGGGATAAAAGTAGTTGAACCTTCCACGATACTCTACAAGAAGAAAAGAAAAATATGGAAGTGAAAACAATTATTACAACTAGAAGTGGGAAATAAAATAAAACACCTACATGCTTGCACCCTTTCATGGAACACACTCCAAGTCTAGGGTTGTTAGTTGTAAGTACTAAATTTAACCTGGTGAACAGAGTCAAACCATAGAAACCCACTTTAAAGATTGCAGATGATATAATAGAAAGAATTTAGAAAATGAAATGTGGAAAGTCAATGGCTATGAAGATTTGTTTATACATAAAAGAAAATTAAATAAAGGTTGGGTTTGTAAAAGCAAAAAGATGAATCACTGGAGGAGAAGAGGTGCCTTGATAGTCACTTTATAGGGTCTAATGCATAGTTTATTGAAAAACATAAAAGAACCAATCATGGTGAGCCTAATTTGAAAATCTAACTTTCAAAACCCTTTAAGACATTTCATCAAACATGTTATGTTCAACCCATATTTTCTCATTCGTTATAAAAAGACTTTTTTTTTTCATTTCTCAACACAAGATTAAGAATGTTGTTAAATCAAGGTAAACACAGTAAATCAAAGGATATTCAAACCCGAACCATTTGGTGTTTTTAAAATTAACAACAAATTAAATGAACAAATCCTAAGCATATTGATGTTCAAGAAAATAGCAAATCGAAGAGAATAATTATAAGCATTTAATGTATCAATAAGAATTAATTAAGTAGGAAAGTAAAGATTAGTAAATGTAGACATTGAATATATATCATAGTACTAAAGAGTTGCTTTTTCAAATTATTTAATCTTTAATATGTGGTAAGTAAATAACGTGAAATGAGTTTTGAAATAGTATATTAAAAAATAATTTATTGATCTTAATGATATTGTTTCTAATATTAATTTTTCCCTATCAATGTTATTTTTCTTCTACTTTTCTTTCTCTTGTATTTTCCCTCAAATTTTCTGGAAACCAAACATAGCTATAAAGTTTTTATAAAAAAGGCATGGATCTCTAAGTCTTACAACCCATAAAAATCAATAATAAGAAACTGAAAATGAAAATGAAAACTTCATAATGAAAAAGTAAAAATCTTAGATAGCCTTCTTGTCATTTATAAAGGTCCCTTTTGTTAACGTAAAAAGTACATTCCTCCCAATCCGAAAAAGATAATCAAGGGGGTAGCTTTCTTATCCTATAAAAGGAGGTCTTCACTCCATATACTATTAATAAAAAATTAAAAAAGGCTTTCATTCTTTTGTAAGTTTTTATGTTCTCTCTTTTTAATTAAAATAAAGGTTGTAGTTTTGTCTTCATATAGAGGAGAGGATTTTTTTTCTGATCTTGTTTTTGTCATTAGGTTTCTTCTTAATATAAGAGGGTTATATCCATGTAAGATGGCTTTATCATTATCTTATTTATTGCTATATTTTCTTTTTTTAATTATTCTATTTTCAATTATTTTAATGTGTGGTTATCGATTTGAGACTTGGTTATCGGAGGCCTTAGGTTTAGACAGTAGGTGGTTACGTAATTTTTAGTTATTAGAAGCTCTTATAAAAATTTATTGACATTTTTTCCATGTTAATAAACTCTTGGATTTTTATTATTATTTATAAGTTCAGTCACTTTTATCTATCCAATTTCTTCATGCATTACATTTGTGATACTTCTCTAGTCTTTCACTTTTGCGTTATAGTCGTGAAGTTGGAGCTTAATATACATGGAATTATCTCAATCATGTATGTAATATTTCCCCTTGCAAATATGATAACTTGTTTCATAGCCACTTCAATGGGTCTAGGCAACTCATTAGCAGGCTATATGTATACACCTACACTTCCTAGTTGAGCAGGAAATGGTTCGGTTCTTTTGGCTAATTGAGTATGTGAGTATTCTCCATGGTGAAGAAGTGCACATAGTGTCACTAGAGGAGTCAGCATTTGATATAAAACTTATTTGAGTCATGACTTTAAGGCTCTAGGCTAATATGTTTCTTGATCTATCATCTACAATCTAATCACTTCATTGGTGTTTTTCTGCACCTTGAGAAATATTTGATTATCTTGTGCTGAAGTTAGTAAACATATTAGGCTTGATCCAGATTGGTGATGAGAAAATCTGTAACTTTGATCTATATATAATGGTTCCGTTTTGGTATGATGTCACTTGTTTGATTGTGAATGTGTATCAGTAGCAAGTATTCTTAATAGAGACATATTTTCGCATTATATTTCTCTTAGGATTAAGAAGTTAGTGGTTGTCTCCTTGAGCTCAGATCCAAAGGAAGGAATGTGTTCAATCTGAAAACTAATGTCCATAGTTGTAGGTTCTTAAATGGATTACTTGTACATAAACTATTAGTCGTTAGATATGTCTATTGATACATAATAGAGATTTATAGCTAATAGATAGTAAGAGTGTAGTACTTCGCAAAAAGAGCATAATTGATAGTCTTTCTTTGCGCCTTTTTTTACTAATTGCAACATAATAGTTTTTAATAAGGGTGAAAGAATTTGAAACATAATGGATAGTTTAAAGTCACTCATGACCCAAACGCTATGGTTTTGTCCTTCATATGTATTTACGATAGTATACCAAAGTCATTCTGATTATTCTATTAGTGGGATGTTGATTAAATTTTCAGAATGATTTCTGTATCAGGTTCTACTTTAATCTGCTCATAGGACATTTTGGTAATTACACAAGGATTTCCCTATGAAGGGTAAGTGAAACAAGGCTCTGATGGGGTTAATTATTAGATTAGTAGGTTTTTCTACTTATAGATATTAGATTAATCATTAGGGCAGTATATTAGGCTAGATTAAACTGGAAACTAACGCCCTTCGTAGGACTCAAGTCACTAGCATATACGGAACCTATAATACCCTCACTAAGAGATTAGGACTCCCATTATGTTTTTTCTAGGAGTCGTCTTCAATGCTAAGAGAGAGAAGTTGAAGAGAGAAGTCATTAGCTCTCCTCACCATTCCTTTCTCCACCGTAATGTGTGTCAAGATCAAGGTTTGAGTCACACGCTTCATCAAAAGACTTTTTGGTTTAGAGACTCATTTTACGATTTCAGTTTCTTCATCTATTCAACCAACGGTGTAATATTGATTTATGGGATATAATCCAAATGATATTTTTTTTGAGGTATTGTTTTTGCTAGCATTTTCTGTAATTTTTTTTATCTCTCTTAAAGTTTATAAATGTTCTTTTTTCATTTTGACATAGGATTTAGTGAAACCTAGGTGATAGTTATGCATGATTTATAGATGGATTTTCGTAAATTCCTAACTTGATCCAAGCTTGGGGAAATGAAGAGATTCAAGTTTTTCTCATCAGTTACTTGTGTGGTTAGTAAATGTCTAGGAAAGTTCTATAAAAAAGGCAATAAAAGCTCAAGGAAAGCAGGTTTTAAGCGGGACCATTGTGACCTCTCCACTTTCTAGAAATTCTTGGTGTATATTTAAAGCACACAAACACTTACCATCTTATGATACTGGTATTATTGTATTACTATAAAAGAATACAAATTGCCGATGAATATTTTGACCAATACAAAAAATTCAATAGGAGAAAATTTTGGGCTTGTGTGAAACAATGAATAATGAAAGGCCAATTTCAATTTGAGGAAGGAAAATCTCCTTGAAATGAAATAGAAATGAATGTTGAATATATATATAGTAGGATATATAATGGAATCGGAATGTCGTTGCAAGCTTGCATTTAGTAGTAGCAAAAATATACTATCAAGTGTCATCAAAATATTTACAAATTAGCAAAATAAAATTTATGATTTTTGTAAAAAAACACTTATATGAACCCAAGTCGTTACACTTTGAACAAAGTGCTTAGAAAGAGACTCTAAACCTGGATGCCTCATTTAATTGTTAGAATCTAAATTTTATGTATGTAACTAAACACATCAACCCCTAAAACTCTGTTTTCTCAACTATCATTATGGAGCATAATATAGAAGAGAGACATGGTGAACTTTTACACTTCATTCTACTAATGGATTCGAGTATATGTATCATTCTCATCATAAATGTGGCGAATGGTTCTTTGAGGATAGGTTATGTATGGTTGCGTGGCTTTAAGTGGAGTGTTATGACTGTTGTGACTTGAGGAGAAAAGAGCGTAAAAGCAAGAAAGACAGAATATGCATCTTCTCATAGGACACACTGATGGCTCTAACTATTAATCCTAGAGGAAGATTAGTGTGTAGGACTACCTCAAAAAGTGCTATTTTATTGTTTCTATGTAATTAACTTCTTTAACGCACTTTTAGAGAGGTATTATGTTTAAATCAATTTTGCTGTGTCAGTTGCATGTTTAAGGACCCTTGCATAATTTCTAGATCCACAAGTTTGCCGTGTTGAACGTGTTTTTGGGTCTCTTTTGTATAGCTTTGTACTGTTTTTTTTTTTTTTTTTTTATCACCATGCAGCCATCTAAGTGGGGAGAGCTTTATAGTTAATCCATGAAAAGCAAATGGAATCTTCATTACACAGGTACGCATCCAAGCTTTGGAGTTTGTAGTCCTTTGCGGGCCTTAAACAAATCAATATGCAAGAGGAAAACATGAGAAAGAATGCTAACATGAAGATCCAGAGGATAGCATTCTATGTGGTGACATTATTTTAGAGCATTCCTGGAGTTCATTTAATAACATAGCTATTTTTTGTTTTTGAAGCTTGGGAAGTCAGGAAGTCAAGAGCACTTCAAACCGTGTACAAATCGGAAGCTGAAATGAAGAATTAAATGAAGCCATGTGATGAAGAACAGACCGCGCAGCCGACTGAAAGACTCAATTTCGCAAGTTTGCATTTAAAAACATATACAAACAAAGATTATCCCACTTGAGAAATTTATGTCGTAAGTCATTTTCAACCTTGTAGAAAATTCCACCTGTTGTACCTTGTCTCCAGCATAATTGCGACCTGACTCTTTTAAGAATTTTTTTTTCTACATATTTGTTTATTCTCTTTTCTTTTAAATCCCTATATATTCTCCTTTAGTAAGATAAACCGAGCTAAATTCAGTTAGGTATTTTCCATTAGTTAGAAAAGTAAGAAGGAGGGTGAATAATACCTTTTATTAATATCATTTGTAATTTTTATTTAGACACAATCGTTGGGATTCTTTTCTCTCAGAGACCAATCTTTTGCGCAGTGATCTATATAAAAGGTTATTTGAAAAAATGTAATACTACGAGCTTGCTCTACTTCCTACGTCATTATCTGGAGTTGTATTCTGTTCTATACTGCCAACCACAAACTCTGATGATGTTTCCTCAAGAGGATGAGTGCTAGCTTTTCTTTTGTTTTCCTTTGAATTGAACCCTGTTTGAGAGGTGGCCACCACTAAGGTATCTGAAATGCAAAAATTGAGGAAGAGTTGTCGCTTGTTTTGCAGTTTAATGAAGAGATAAAGTGTGACATGTTAATGGTTTTTTCTTTTCAGTTAACTTAAAATGCTTAAATCAACTTGGGTCTCTAACAAGCTTTGGTAAGTGAAGTGAGATCTCGCGCCTTGAGGAGTTAACACTCAAAGTTTACTCTCATTGTGAGATCATTGGGAAGTGGTTTAAAGCATATATAGGATTTTCTAGAATCCAGCAACACTTGGTAAGAGCGTTTTGGACGTCGCAACGGAAGACAGTTCTCTAAAAGTTATCCATCTTCGCGATCTTTTTTGACCTCGAGCTTGTCTCCTTGCGCCGTAATCAAGGTTAAGGATCACCTTTGAATGGCAATCGTGTCTTAGTAAGAGGTATGAACATTGGCAAGATAGGAGTTGGCGGATAATTCATGCTACAGGGAATTAGTTGTTTAAATCATAAAAACGGAGCATTGCTGTACCACATTCAACGCTTGGTCTGTCGAGTGAAATAACATAGCATATGTAATTATAATCCCTAATCGGTAGGAAAAGATTCTAATGACGGTGATAACTCTCTTCTTGTGGAGAAATAGGACAGCTAAGCACGTAGTTGATCAAAAACCTATACCAAGAAACCCACTATTCTTTGTAGCAATTTCCATTACCTTTTTTTAGTATTGGTTGTCACTTAAAAACCAACCCATCCTTTTCAACATCTTAATGTTTCTTGTCCTAAAGCTATACTCTTGAAATAAAAAAACATGCATTGCAGCTTCAAATTAATGGCACAGTGTATAATTTGAACACATCCTCTAAATGAACCGATCCAGATGCCACATAATGCTATGCTCTAGCTAAGGCCTATCATAATGCATAGATGAGTGAATAGGTTTATAAAGTTTTAATGTTGATTACTACGCCTTATGGGTATCCTGAAATCAAGGTACCCAGTTGATTAGTAAAGAAACCGCACAATACTATAGGAAATAATACCAGCGTAAGGCATCGATATCTTTGTACATGCGCCGTTGCCGGGATGGTGCCAACTTTAGCAGTGATCTTACTTTTTCAGATACTTGTGCATCTCATCACAAGTTTGGTGATTTTTTTTCTTTATTTTACTAATCTTTTTAATATGTTCCTTTACTTGTTCATATTTTTAGCATAATCTATATTTAGATTTGTTATTTCGTCTTTTGTAGTTTTGTTTTGTTTTGTTTTATTTTGTTTTTTGTTTTTCGTTTTCAGTTGTTACTAGTGTGTATGCCATATTGGAGTTTCTGATATGAAAGATCCAGTGGAGGAGACTTGTGTTGTGTGGTTGTTTAACACTGCAGTTTGGGATTTGGAGTGATTCCTTGAACATGCCTCTTGGGGAGCTACACCAAAGATAGTTAGTCACCATGGTCACCGACAATCCAAAATGCATTCCAAGATAATAAGGGGACCCATGCATGCATCCACCTCTTGCGTATGAGTGCAACCATTCGAGAGGTGACTCTTTTACAAGAGCAGCTAGTAATCAGACCCATATTGTGCCGCTTCTACCTATATTTCCGCATGGGATCGGAAAGTAGGGAGATATCCCTTGACCTTTAACATATATGAAGGAAATTTTGAGAATTGTTTGTTATATCATTCCGTGGTGAGGAGCGCTCTTCAATTGACTTGATGAGGCTAAAGTATTTCCTTTTACTTTTGAAAAGAATAAGCCAAAATTGGCTTAATTCTTAGGCCGGTATCTGAATTGGCTGATTTTCGCAAGTTGAAATTTTCCTGTCAAAAAGGAATTTTTTTCTCCTTACTCATTGGATAAGGACAATGGCTTTGAAAAGGCAATTTTCAAACTGTTCATCTAGAAATGAGTTAATTCTAAATGATTTGTTAGGGGGAGAAGATACTCATGGAAGCAGATTGCATGATCATATTGTGCTTGTCCTCACCATGGTTTTTTGATAAGATGGCAATTCGTGAGTTACTTCTTTTAATCGACAAAATGTCTTCCTCAATGAACTAACTCCTCAAAGATTAATGTTGGGGAGATTCATGAGTAATAACCGGAGGAGTTCCTTGGATTTCCTTCGAATATTTATGTAGTTGAAGTCTCAAGGGATGGAATGACCGGTTGAATCAATTAGGAGAAGTGGGTGAACGAGAAGTCTACACAGATGGCCACATTTAATGTGTAAGGCTCTCGGATTAATACTTTGAATATAAGGATTATTGACATGAAGGCAAAAGTTGGCTATGACAAGAAGATTGGAGAAGCTAGAACGAAAAAGATACATGAAGTGGCAAGCCGTGTTGAAACATCCAGTGCAGTTTAATGCCTTTGTTCTATTGTCAATCTTATGAGCAACTTGGTGGAGGAGTGTCTTACAATATTCCACTTATTAGGAAATGTTGAGACAAGCAGATGTGATTGTTGTCGTGTCGGATCATTAGACAATTCAAACAATCTTCATATGGAAAGTACTACATTAACATGGGCATCACAAAATTTCCTCCTGGATAGCCAAAGATCACTTCAGTACACATCAACCACCAAGGCCTCAACAGATTCAAATTTGAAGCAATAGTGAATATGCAGCAAGGTTTAGGAGTGGATTTTGTTTGGAGATAGAATTCATCAATAGAATCACCTCATCAAAGATTGACCAATGCTATTGGTTAGAATAACATTGAATTATAGGATGGCTGGAATAGCAAAATGATGTTATCTCATAAGAAGATAATCATCTTACTGCAACTCTCAAGGCTACTTACCTTACTACTCAGATGCAGAGAGGAATGATTAGTTCATTACTCCTCACCAAAACCCCCATGTATCCATAGTGGAGACTCATGAGGGATGCACGCTCTTCTAGATCAGTGTGGGCGTCAAAGCTTGATCACTCGCTAAAGGAAGCTGGTAAAAGAGTTGAAGACTGGCAACACACCAAGCAACATGTTAATGAAAAAGTATTCTTTGGAGTGAGACAGAAGTTCCAGAAGAAGAGACAGAGAAAGAGGGGAGGAAATCAAAGGAAGGAAGAAAGTGTAGTTAGTGAAAGGAAAAGAGGCCGTGTATTAACAGCTGAATGAAAATTCTGGAGAGAAAATAGTTATCTAAAAGGAGGATTGTATATAAGTGAGAACACGAACCACCTTTTCCTCAGCTTTTGCATGCCATGAAATTGGGAATCAGAAATGCATAAAAAATTCTTGAGTTTGAAGAGCCCTCGGTGAAGGTCAACATCCCTCTAGATAATGATTAACAAGTGCCACTATGCAAATTCTAAAGAGACTTGTGTACTTCAAAAGATGGTTGAATGTGAATAAGAAAGCCTTCTTGACTAAGCAAAGTAAGTGCCAATCATACAGTACAGTCCTCATTGAAGTAAATCAGAACTATGGTGCTCTACTATCTCAGTCACAGCAGATGATTGGAGGAACCCGTAATGGATGAGAGAGCTTTTGGGTTTTTAGATCTCTATAGGGACAAAGTGTGTAGAGTTGCTCCATATTCTCACCTCTAACACAGCAATGCCTTAGTGAATTCGAAGCCAACAATTAATCATTCTCGTATGCGTACTAGCAAAATGAGGTTAGGTAGACAAATTCGCAAGAGGGATAAATTGGAAGGATGTCCTTAGTTTCAAGTTGACAGTTACTACTATCAGGGTTGTTGGTTCTTTCTTGACACAGACGCAATTTGTCAAGGAAACTAATTTCTTGTTCCTCACTCATATCTTCTTGAAGATCTTTATCTCCTAGCTACATCAACACAATCATAAATTGTAGGAATTGACTCATGCAACTCACGTTTGGCAACATGACCTTGGAGCTCAATATCTTCTATATGTCCAAAAAGCCAATCACTCCGGAAGAAGATGAAGGTCCAGAAGAGGTGTGCATCACTGATACTTTAGTGGAGGAGCATTGTAATCAGAAAATGCAAGAGAAGTTGAATGAAAGTCTTGGGGATCTTGATGAAGGGTTGTCTGAACCCTCAGATTTGCTTGCTACTCTATAAGATTGGAGGAGGATAGAAGAAATTCTACCTTTATTCAATAAAGATGAGGCATAAGAAGCTGTTAAAGAGGAGCCCGCAAAGGTTAATCTAAAGCCCTTGCCCACGGAGTTGAAGTATACATACCTATAAGAGAATAAGAAGTGCCCTGTTGTTATATCTTCATCTCTTACTACTCCTCAGGAAATGTGTTTACTTGAAGTTCTCAAGAGATGTAAGAAAGCAATAGGATGGCAAATATCTGACTTGAAAGGCATCAGTCCTTTGGTCTGTACACATCATATATACATGGAAGAAGAAGCTAAGCCAATTTGTCAACCTTAAAGAAGATTGAATCCTCATATGCAAGAGGTGGTGCGAGCTGAGGTTCTTAAGCTACTTCAAGCTGGTATTATCTACCCCATATCAGATAGCCCATGGGTGAGTCCTACTCAAGTAGTACCAAAGAAATCAGGGATCACAGTGGTGCAAAAAGAAAAGGGAGAAGAAGTTGCTACATGCCTCACTTCAGGTTGGAAGGTGTGTATTGATTATAGAAAATTGAATGCTGTGACAAGGAATGATCATTTTCCATTGCCATTCATTGATCAAGTGTCGGAGAGAGTCTCAGGCCATCCTTTCTATTGTTTCTTGGACGGCTACTCTGAGTATTTTCAAATAGAAATCAATGTTGAAGACTAGGAGAAGACCACTTTCACATGTCTATTTGGAATATATGCCTACAGAAGAATGCCTTTTGGTTTATGCAATGGACCTGCAACAATCCAACGATGTATGTTAAGTATTTTCAGTGATATGGTGGAGCGTATTATGGAGGTTTTTATGGATCACATCACCATATATGGAAGTACATTTGAAGAATGCTTAGTTAACTTGGAAGCAGTTCTGAACCGATGCATAAAAAATGACTTAGTGCTTAACTAGGAGAAATGCCATTTTATGGTACAGCAAGGAATCATCCTTGGCCACATCATCTCCAAGAAAGGCATTGAAGTTGATGAAGCAAAGGTGGAACTTATTATCAAATTGCCATCCCCAACAACTGTAAAAGGAGTAAGGCAATTCCTTGGCCATGCTGGGTTCTATAGGAGGTTTATTAAAGATTTCTCTAAACTTTCAATGCCTCTTTGTGAACTATTGGGTAAGGATGCTAAGTTTGTATGGGATGAGAGATGTCAAAGAATTTTTGAGCAACTGAAGCAATTCTTGACAACCACTCTAATAGTGAGGGCTCCTAACTGGCAACTACCTTTTGAAGTGATGTGTGATGCTAGTGACTTTGCTATAGGAGTTGTTCTTGGTCAAAGAGATGATGGAAAGTCCCATGTGATCTACTATGCAAGAAAAACATTGAACGAAGCGCGAAGAAACTACACAACCATAGAGAAAAAATTGTTAGCTGTAGTTTTTGCCTTAGACAAATTTCGTGCTTATCTAGTAGAGTGTTTCATTGTGGTTTTCACTGACCATTCAAACTTGAAGTACTTATTGACAAAGCAAGATGCAAAAGCAAGGTTGATTAGATGGATTCTCTTACTACAAGAGTTCAATCTCCAAATCAAAGATAAGAAATGAGTGGAGAATGTGGTAGCTGACCATCTTTCAAGGTTGGCTATAGCACATAATTCCCATGTTTTACCTATTAATGATGATTTTTCGGAGGAGTCACTCATGTTTCTAAAGGATGCTCCTTGGTATGCTCATATTGCTAACTATCTAGTTACTGGTGAAGTTCCAAGTGAGTGGAAAGCACAAGATAAGAAGCACTTCTTTGCAAAGATTCATGCCTACTATTGGGAAGAACCTTTTCTTTTCAAGTATTATGCATATCAAATAATAAGAAAGTGTGTCCTTGAACAAGAGCAACAAGGAATCCTCAGTCATTGCCATGAAAGTGCATGTGGAGGCCACTTTGCCTCTCAGAAAACAATTATGAAGGTGTTGCAATCAGGTTTTAGTTGGCCATCACTTTTCAAAGATGCCCACACCATATGTAGGAGCTGTGACAGATGCCAAAGGCTTGGGAAGATGACACGTAGAAATCAAATGCCTATGAACCCCATTTTAATAGTTGATCTCTTCGATGTTTGGGGCATTGACTTCATGGGACCTTTCCCTATGTCTTTTGGTAACTCTTACATTTTGGTGGGGGTAGACCTATGTTCTAAATGGGTTGAGGCATCCGTGTAAACAAATGATCATAGAGTTGTTCTTAAGTTTCTCAAAGAGAACATCTTCTCAAGATTTGGGGTGCCCAAGGCCATAATCAGTGATGAGGGTACTCATTTATGCAACAAGCCTTTTGAAACTCTTTTAGCCAAGTATGGGATGAAGCATAAGGTAGCTACACCTTATCACCCTCAGACTTCCGGGCAAGTTGAGTTAGCAAATAGGGAAATCAAGAATATATTGATGAAGGTGGTGAACACGAGTAGAAGAGATTGGTTTGTTAAGCTCCATGATTCACTATGGGCATATAGAACAACTTACAAGACTATTATTGGTATGTCTCCTTATTGCCTAGTCTATGGAAAATCATGCCATCTCCCTGTGGAAGTTGAATACAAGGCTTGGTGGGCAATTAAGAAGGTAAACATGGACTTGAACAGAGTCGGGATAAAGAGGTGCTTAGACCTTAATGAGATGGAGGAATCAAGAAATGATGCCTACATCAATTCCAAAGGTGCAAAACAGAGGATGAAGAGGTGGCATGATCAGTTAATCTCCAACAAAGAATTTCAAAATGGACAAAGAGTCTTACTCTATGACTCTAGGCTCCATATCTTCCCAGGAAAGCTAAAGTCAAGGTGGATAGGCCCTTTCATTATTCACTAAGTGCATCTCAATGGAGTAGTGGAACTACTCAATTCCAACAGCACGAACACTTTCAAAGTCAATGGCCACCATCTCAAACCATTCATGGAGCCATTCAATCAAGAAAAGAAGGAAGGCAGTCTCCTTAAGCCATAGAAATCCTAACCAAAAAAGGGGTTAGATGGACTTAGTCTTTTTGAAGACTAATCAAAGTCCATGTTTTTGCTTTAATTTTGTTGATTTAAAAGCTTTATTAATTGTTTTCATTTTGATTTTAGCTTTGATTTATTTTATTTTGATATAACTTAGACTTTTTGAATGATCAAAATTAAGCAGAATTTCAAAGGAAGTGGAGGGAAGCCATAAAGAACCAAAGAAGGAGAAAAATAGAGGAATTTTTGTAACTTGCGAAAATTTTGCAAGTTGAAAAATCAAGTTGCAAAAATGAGGTCAACTTGAGAAAAAATTTTCGCAGCTGCGAAACACCCTCTAGGCACATGTGTGCCATTTCGCATCTTCAAAAGCCCATTTCGCAGCTGCGAACCAAGTTACGAAATCCTCAAAGCAAAATTTCGCAAGTTGAAAAGCCAAGTTGTGAAAATTTTCGCAGTTGCGAAACAAGTTGCGAATTAGGCTGTGAAATCACCTTCAACTTGCGAAATGGCCTTCAAGCTGCGAAATCACCTTCAAGTTGCAAAAATGCCAACCGTCATTTAAAGGTCTATTTAAACCTCTAATTTTCTCAATTTTTATTTCGCACAACCATTTCAATTTGCGAAAAAAACTCTTCAAGTTACGAAACTCAAGAATCTTAGAGGACCCTCTCCAAAGGAAGTCCAAAATACGTGCGTTTGAAGAAGAACACCCCGCGCACCTTTGCATACCCTCTAGAACACAAACCTCTCCACTTCAGCCATGGCTAAGACGAGAGGAGCCCAAACCCCATCTTCATCAGCCCGCAACATTAGACCGAGAGCTTCACCTGCGTGAGACTCCATGTTTGAGGCTCCATAGGCCCCTGCCATACCACCTTTTGACGGTGGAGTGCCGCCTAGTCCTCCTCAGTGAAGGTATCAGACTAGGAGACCACCCACTACACCAGGGGCAAGCTCTTCATGCCCCAAGAAATTAGTTAGTCGTCCTCCTGCAAAGAGAGCCAGAGTTTCAGGTCCAGTAGAGTTATTAGAGCCTCCACAACCTCAGCTGCCTACTACAGAGTCTCAGATTCCTTCTGGGATGACTTCGGAAGCAATTATCAGGCGACCTATGGTTACTCAGCCACCCATAGAGGAAAATTTGGATTGCTGAGCTAGGCCATTCCACTCCGAGCTATGCTTTGATAGAGAGACTTTCAGACACCAACCGGAGCTTAGAGATTCATTCCACCTATTGCAGAGATACCATTTGGAGCAACTGATGACTCCAAGGGATTTCTTCTATCCCCGAGTGGCATTAGACTTTTATCAGTCTATGACTACGTATCACGTCCGGGATCCTACTGTTATCCACTTCACTATTGATGGACGCCATGGTATCTTAGGAGCTAGACACATTGTAGAGGCCCTGCACATTCCATATGAGCTTGTGAGTCCAGTAGATTACAGAGAGTGGGCTCATTTTTCTCAGAGCGACATGTTTCGTATATTGTCCAGGGGGACATCTACACGCTCATTTCTTTTTAGGAAGGAGCTTCCGCCTAGCATGTTTCTTTTGGATGTGCTCCTGCGCTCCAACATATTTCCACTTTAGCATATGGTGCAGAGGAGAGGAGCTATACTAGAGGCCTTATTTAGGATATCAGAGGGTTTTTACTTTGGCCCTCATCATTTGATCATGACCTCTCTTCTTTACTTCGAAGAGAAGGTCTATAGGAAGAAGCTATAGAGAGTAGAGCCATTCCACTACTTTTCCCTAGGCTGCTCTGTTAGATATTAGAGCATTTGGGCTATCCTTCTGAGCCTCATCTTGAGCGTTGACACATTTGCCGAGAGATATTCACTCTCGAAAAATGGACTCATATGACGGCTTATCTTGCACATCCAAGATCCCCAGCTAGGCCAGCACATCCAGAGATACCACAGGACGAGCAGCCACAGTAGGCTGAGATACCTACGGAGATCATAGCACTTGCCCCTATAGCGCCTTCTACAGTGCTCACACCTGAGGTTACATCTTCTGCTCCTCCTACCACTCCTGGGACTCCACCAGTTGTACCAGCTACATCAGCGCTTCCTCCATCTGAGTCTACTATCACCATATCTGCTTCAGAGTTCAGAGGCCTATGTCATACATTGCAGACATTGACCACTTCTCAAAGCGTTCTTGCCTAGTAGATGACAGTCATACATGCACATCAGGATCAGTGATTACTACTCAAAAAGTGCTATTTGATAGCTTGTAATTTACTCTTTTAAACACTTTTGAGTAGTAGTTATTGCCTTTTAACCCAATTAGCATATTAAAGAACCTTGCAATCATTTCTAATCAAATTGTGTTAAGTTTTGGTGTTTTGATAGCCTTTTGATCACCAAAGCAATCCAAGATTGAGGAGAGTTATGTGGAATCTTGGGCAAAGCAATTGGAAGCTCAGAAACATGAAGAACCAAAGCTTTGAAGTCCTTTGCCTTAAGTAAATCCGAAAATGCAAGGAGAAGAAGCAAAGAGAATCTACCATGAAGCATATTCTTGATGACAGTCGTGTCAGCCACTTTTGGAGTACTTTCTGAATTCCAATTTATGCATGCTATATGTCATTTTGAAGCTCAGGAAGTCAACAATCCAATGCTTCAAACGGTGCACAATTCGGAGTTGAAACGAAGAAGTTACAGCAACTGCAAGTCAATCACTCTAAGCTGAAGGAAGCATTTTGCAAAGTGTTGCGAAATCACCCTTTTGTTGCGAAATGATTTCGCAGCCTTTTTGCACAGTGCTATGGAATTCCTCCTAAAGTTTCCCGATATATGCGACACGCTGGAAGCTAAGCACCTTAAGATGAAAGCCAACTTCGCAGCGCTGCGAGATTAGCCTTTCGCTGCATAGTGATTCCGCAGCCCTTTTTGTGCGTCTGCGAAATCTCGCAGACATCATTTTCTCTTGCAAAATGGTCTTTAGTGCGCCCCGATATTTGCTACCGACATTGGGAGATATTTTCCATCAGATTTTTGTTGTCTAAATCCCAAAATGCTCCTTGTAAGCCTCCAATTATAAGATTCCTTAGCTTTTAAGTTAGTAAAAAAGAGTAAATATCCATGTAATAATTAGTTTTGTATGATGTTCATATAAATACCCCTCGAGAGCCTGTTCTCAGAGGGAGAGAGGAGAACCCTTTTGTAAAAGTTTGAAAGCAAGTAAAGTTCAGGCTCTTTGTTTTGCCTTACCTTCTCACTTTGTATTTTTCATTTGTTACTAAGTTATGCACTCTTTGAGGAATTTTCCCCAGAGAATGAGTAACTAAACCTTTAGTTCCTTGGAGCTAAGGTTTCCGGGGAAGGTTCCAAGTGCAAGAATGCAAAGCTTTGTGGTTTCAGTCATGAATGAAGAGGAAGTGAAATCCTTTAGTGATTTCTATGTTTTTAGTTAACTTAAAACACCTTAGAGTCACCTGGACCAACACTTGGTAAGGCAAGTGATCTCCGACCATGGAGATGCACTAGTTTACCCCTTGCGAGCCTCTGGGAGGTGACTTTAAGGTAGGATTTTCTGGAATTGCCAACACTTGGTAAGCTTTTGGACTCCAAGGAGACATCCATTAGTTATCTCTTGCGAGCTTGAGAAGGGAAGTCCAAGGTTAAAGATCACCTTGAATGGTTAAGGCCAAGTGAGAGGCTTGAACCATTGCAAGTTGCATCAGTGAGAGAATTAAAGCTGAAATCTAATTAAAGGATGTATTTGTACAACACCGGTTAGAGAAGTGACTATATGTCGAATCTCTAAAGCGAGGAAATGAACCATCTGACCGGAGCTATGTCTTTTGCATGAGGAACCACCCCAGTGAACCTGACCTTCCAAGGAATGTTTTTCCTCCTAAGTTATTCCCATTACTTGTTTTATAGTTAATTTAAATCTAAATCTTTACCAATCAAAGTTTGTGTTTTATTTCTTAAGCTAACCTTGAAATGAAACAATACCAATTCACTTTGAATTGGTATCATTGATAATTTGTTAATCCTTCCCAGTGAGCGATCCTAGAGCCACTATGCTATAGTAGCTTTGTCTTTGCTACCCTAGTATATGGTGTAATAGGTTATAAATTTTGTTGATTACTCCCTCATTCAAGGAGCACCAGCTGGACACAAATCAGTTGAGACACCAATTGGGCACGAATCAATCAGGTTATTGCCACCCAAACCCAGCATACTGCCATTCTTAGGCAGATACAACAACATTTAGGTATTTTGTCGCCACCTGAGCATGATATGCCTGGTCCATCAGAGCCTATAGATCCATCTCAGGACGCTCCTCCAGCAGAGCAAACTGTGCCCCATGAGAAGACTACTATAGTAGAGATCGAGACTTCGATCTAGAGCACTCAGACTACCACAGCCGAGCCATCGTCTCCACACGATTCTCCCACCACTACCTGATCATCTATCTACTTTTGTTTTTTTTTTTTTGCATTTACTTATTATAGTAGAACTCGTAATCCCATGTTTTTGATGTTTTATATACTGGGATTGGATGTATTACTTGTTCATAGTTCATATTGTACTTTCTTAAAGTAATACACATCCATCATTTTTTAGTACACTTGGCATACTATCATTTTATTTCCTCTACTCATAATTTTTTTTTTTTGTTTTTGAATCATGTTGTTTCTCCTAGACGACTTAAACTCCATGTCACTCAGGAGACACCACTTCCTCCCTATATTTTCAATCGCTCTTGTCACATTGAGGGCAATGTTCAGCTTGGTTGGGGGGAAGAGAGTTGAGGAAGGAAGTTTTGCTTTTAATGCTAAGTTATTTTGGTAATTTAGTTGTTTTTGCTTAATTTTTAAATTTTTTTAAGTTTTTATTCTACTCTCCATGGTTATTAAGGAAGAAAAATTTTCAAAATGAAAAGGGAGAAATTGAATTTTTTTTCTTTTTACTTGACTTAGAATTTTTATTATGCTTATTAAAGTTGATGAATTGTTGAAACTTCTAGTGAATTCAACCTTATTTCTTCCACTTTAAGCTATTCACACATTGTGCACGCTAGGTTCCAATTAAAAAATGAAAAACTATTTCACCCCCTTGACTTAGAAAAATTTAGACTTGCTACTTTTGATCTCATTTAATAGTGTTGGGACACCTTATAAAAGGCCAATGAGCCTTTCAGAAAAAAAAAAAAAAAAGAAAGAAAAAATTGTTTTACTTGCCTTGAAACCCAAGCAAGGTCTGAGGGGTATATGGTGAAAATCTTTAAAACCTGGTGCCCTAAGCCTTCATTGGTTGGGAGTCACCAACCTTAATGCTCGTTACAAGGGTGAATAGGTAGAGTTTAACATACTGTAGGTGCTTGGGTATTAAAATTCATTCTCAAAAGTTCAGGGTAAAATCTGAGGAGTTAGTAGTTGAAAGATCCTTAAAGCTTGATGCCCTAAACCTTAATTGGTTGGGAGTCATCGATGGACCCCCGTTACATGGACAATTTAGAAAAACAATACCTTTAGCTTTGTACTCCTACAATGAAAAAAAAAATTGTGAACCATGAGGTGTGTTCTTAGCTTATTGAAGGTTGTCCGATTTCTAAGATTTGAAAAAGAACTAGGTTGGGGGGAGAGATTAGTTCAACATACTATATTCGGAAGCTAACAAGTAACACTTAGATTTTTGTGGAAGAGTAAGGTTTGGCCCTTTGGGAGTGGAAATTCTTTTAAAGCTTAAATTTGCATAATGCCTTCTCTTCATGAATTGTGATTAGACAAATTATTTGATAACTCTTGTTGAAGTTTGAGTTTTATATCTTTAATGTTCCATGTGAGAGTTTGATCAACATGCCACTTGAAATTTTTTGAAGTGATCAGCATGATGTTGTAAATTATAATACTGTTTATTTTTCTTTTTTTCTCCTTCATTGCTAAGAGACTAGCAATATGTCGGTTGGGGGGGAGTGATTACTACTCAAAAAGTGTTATTTTATAGTTTGTAATTAACTCTTTTAAACACTTTTGAGTAGTATTTGTTACCTTTTAACTCAATTGGCATGTTAAGGACCCTTGCAATCATTTCTAATCAAGTTGTGTTAAGTTTTGGTGTTTTGGTGTTTTTGATAGCTTTTTGATCACCAAAGCAATCTAAGATGAGGGAGAGCTTTGTATAATCCATGGAAAAGCAAATGGAAGCTCATTTACATGAAGAATCCAAGCTTTAGAGCTTTGCAGTCCTTTGCCAAAAGCAAATCAAGAATCCAAGGAGGAAAAATAGAGAAAGGAATCTAACATGAAGAAATCCAAGAGGATAGCATCTGTAGGACACATTTTGAGTACTTCCTAGAGTCCATTTTATACATAATATATGTTGTTTCGAAGATTAAGAAGTCAGGAGTCTAACGCTTCAAACATTGTGCAAATCGGAGTTGAAATGAAGAAGTTATGGCCATTGGAAGACAACTATGCCAAGTTGAAAGACAATTTCGCAAGCTGCGAAATTACAAAAGTCAACTTGCGAAATCAAGGTCCAACTTGCGAAATGGACAATTCATCTAGTGAAATTTTCGCAAGTCATGTTTCAAATTACGAAATCCACTTGTGTACTCCCAGATATTTGCGACCAACTCTTTTAGATTTTTTTCTTCGGATATTTGTTGTTTAAATCCCTATTTTCTTCTTGTAATCCACCAATCATAGGATTCCTTGGTTAGAAAGTAA
>JBAPGN010000516.1:0-26551 GCA_037355405.1 Vitis amurensis | reverse complement strand
GAAAATGAAGAAGATGCACTTTACGAGTATCAGATATGACTGCAATGTAAAATATATAATTCCAATTTGAAGAAGAAAAAAAACTTTCAGATCATCATATGCTTATTGTTTAAATTTCAAAAAAAAAAAAAAAAAAAAAAACTGTCAGCCATTGTCGAGTGGCGAATACCTTGTCATTGGGAGTGTAGCATTCCTTTGCTACTTCCCATCTACTAACCACCAGTGCTTTACGAAAGCCAAATGAATGCAAAAGATTGGTCCATACTTGTCAGCCATGTCTCCAAGTTTCTGATGTAGCAGCTTGTTTGCTCCTAGAAGATGGAGGTGACCGATAAGAGAGGCCATTGTCCGGACAGCTCTAGTGGCCTTTTGCCTTCCTTGATCTTGTTCCTTTTGGCATTAAGTGTTGTTTCCAACAACAGACAGATTGTAGCAAGAAGCCCAAAAACTGTGATCTCTTGAGGCTGAAGGGAGAATCCCATGACTAGTTAGTACCAGAGAGAATGGATCAGGGGAAAGAATCACTTCTCCAAATTGGCTCAAAACTACATACACTAGAACACTCCCAAGTAGGAATTCATGTTCCACACATGTGCCATCCTAATATGAAAACCATAGACGGCTCTCAATGCATGATAGAAAATATGAAGCACCTTTGAAGTCTAATATAAGATAGTTCTGAGTATGAAAAAAACCATCTCTTTGGCCAGTTGTTATTATGCCTATTTGTACATTGAAAATCATGTGGAGTGTGGCTAGCCCCATAGTTATATAAAAAAGCTATGTTTGTACAAGCTTCCAAATAAGACCATTCTGCTGGTAGAAAAAAAAAAAAAAAAACACAAATCCCATTTGTGTTTTTCCCTTACGCTGAGTTGACTTAAAAATATGAGCTACGCTCAACACAAACAAGAAACTTTGAAGCAGAAGCAAGAAAAATTATCAAATCAAATACCAACAGAAGCGTCAACATTTGAACTCTATTTGATCGATGAAGATGATCATAATCAACTGATGTATGATCTTAAATAAGTCGGATGCACGACCTGAAGCGCAAATGAGATACCTGGGCATACCCTTCTGCCTGACCCAAATGGCAGAAATTCAAAATTTTGACCCTTAACATCCAAATCCACATGCTTCGTTAGGAACTTCTCAGGTTGGAACTCCAAAGGATCCAACCAAATTCTGGGGTCCTTGTGCAACTTCCAGAGGTTAACCAAAAGGCGCGTCCCAGCTTGGATGTGGAAGCCTGCCATGGTGCAATCCTCCATGGCCTCACATGGCACTGAAAGCGGTGCAGCAGGGTACAGTTGTAAGGTTTCCTTGATGATGGCTTGCAAGTAGACTAGGTTCTTTATGTCTGACTCATCCACTTGGCGATGCTTTCCCACTTTGATGTCTAACTCATCTTGTGCTGTTTTTAGAGTGCTGGGATTGTTCATTAGCAGAGAGAGGGCCCAGGTCAGAGTGATCACCGTAGAATCAGAGCCGCCTATTATAAAAGTCTGCATCAACATTACATCCATGTTGGTCTTTTGGGCTGGTGATATGGCTTCTTTGATCAGTGTGTGTTAAAAAAACAATTTAAAAGTTTATCATAGTTTTCATTATTCCCAAAAATTTTGTCAAAGAAAGTTGAGAGTTAATCATCAGTCCTGAAATAGCAAGTGTAACATCTGGACAAAACAAATCATGATGGAGGTTTGCTGTCACGCCCCAAGACCCACTCCAAGGGCATGACGGTCATTTCACACTTCAAACCCGAAGGCTTACAGTGTAACCTAACCCAAACAATTATATTGTAATCGGAAGTTACCAATTACCAAATACCTGTTCAGAGTAGCAAAACAAAATCTAAAATCCTCAAAATTCGATTTCAAAACTAAAACATCCACTATCCAAAATCCATTGTCCAAATATTTGCAAACTTAAACAATTCAAGTACTAAAACAAATTTCAAAATCTCCAAAACTCAACTTTGAACTAACATAAAATTTAAAGGATCAATATCCAAATAGCTTTCAAATAACAAAAGATCCAAATGAACATAACTAACAGTTAAACAAAATCCAACATAAAATCCTAAGTCAAATCCTAATGATGACGATTCCTCAACCTAGCCATCACTCCTCACCCGAACTTAGGGTACCTGAAAAGTAGTCAACAAATAGGAATGAGCTCACAGCCCAATAAGGAACATTAATGTAGTCCATGGATCAAATATTTTAAATTCACTTGCAAAATAGGAGATATAATAATCAATCATTTTTATAAACCTGTGAGTTTATTTTTTTATTTTTTTTATTTTTTGCCAATACATTCAAAATTTCTAACTGTATGTATTTATTTCTGATTCAAATATTTTCATATCAACTTCAGTCAAAACATTTCAATAATTTATTTACTCTGGTCATCAAATATCAAAGGGTGCCCAGTTAGGTGGGACATTTCAAATGGGTGGCCAGCTTCAAATTGTTCCTTTAAGGTGGACGGAACCAAACACTACTAGTACTAATAACCTCTAATCGAAACCCCTAGAAGCTGGGGTTCAAATCAATTACATTACCCACCAAGAAATGTAAAGGTCAACTATTATATCCCATTGACAAGGGTTAAAAGTCAAAAGTCAACTATTATATCCGGTTGACAAAGGTCAAACAAACTAGAGTCAAATATTTATTTCATTTATTCAAATTTACAACATATAATATCTACATATTTATTTGTCAAAAACAAAATATAAAATTCTAACATACTTTTCATGCAAAACAGGTTTGATCCATGCATAAACGGAATATAACTCAAACGTTTTCAAATAATGTATATATATATATATAAATTGTTTCAAAAAAAAATTAACAACTGTATTAATTTCCCTTACCTCAAATAAGCACTCCAAATCTTGAAAAGTTTGGCTCCAAAATTTACTTCTCACCTAACATAACAAAAAGGTACTATCAACACTATTGACTATTCATTTAAAATAGGTTTAGGAATTCCAGAATTTATTTATTTATTTTTATTCTTCTTTTTTTTCACTAAATCTCTCATTCTATTTATTACAATAAACCATTATTACTATTATCTTATTTATTAATTTAAAACTAAATACTATTATTTTATTAATTATCAAATTCAATAGCCACTCAAACCATTACCCACTTGTCTCGGTACACACAAAACCAATAAAGCAAAGCAAGTACTTCCCATTGCTATCATCATTATTATGATGATTCATTATTTATTTTTATATATATTTTGTTTTTTTTTCTTCCAAGGCCTTCCTTCCATCCAATGCACATTGCCTCTTTTTTTTTCTTTCTTAACCCTAACATGTTTTTTTTTTTTTTTTTTTCCAGCAACGTGCACACAACTACAATGCCTCAATACAATAAATACAAGTATCTATATCAGCCCTCCAAAATCCAGAAATCATGTAATTCTTCCTATTATTTATTTATTTTCCTTTCAATCTAAAGCTTCCACAGACGACTTATTTATTTATTATCTAATCTAAAAAAAAATTTCTTCCTCTAATTTTTTATTTATTTATTTGTTTTTCTATTCCATTGAAATTTTTTAAATTTTCCTATCTTCATCAATAAATCAACCTATACTTGCAAATTTTCAAACATTTTGATCTAAAAGTTAAATAAATAAACCCGAACTTAGATTTGGATTTTCCAAAAAAATATCTAATGTGTTTGAAATTAACTAATGAATTTAAAATATTAATCTAGGGGTTAGAATCTTACCTATAGAGATTTGTTCTTCAAACCCTGAAATCCGACTCCAATCTTACGTTCTCAAGAACTCTCTGCGAACAGGAACGTGATTCAGAAAAGAACAGGAAGAACAAAATTCTAATTTATACCTAGGGTATTATTGGTAAAATTACCTTTTCACCCTTCTTCCATTTTATTAAAATAAATAATTAATTAATTTAATATTATTAATATTTTCCTAAATTGCCCCTAAAAAAAAAACTTAGGCGTTACATTTGTTGTTAAGTGTGTGGAGGTTTATGGAATTTGACCAAGGAAAGTAGAAGAAACATACCAAGCAAGTAACCTTAATGACAGTGTCATGATCATGATCAAAGAACTGACCATCCTCAATAACAGACAGCATGACATGGTTGAAGTCTTGCTCAGCCTCGTTCATGCTTCCAGAGAACCTCTTCCAGCGATGCTCCTCCACCCAGCTTCCCAGCACCTGATCCACCTCCCTAACTGTCCTCTTCATTTTTGCAGTATATCCTCTCACTGTGTCCAACCAGCCAAGGAAGGGGATTGCATCAGAAACCATAAATATCCCCGAAAGATATATCAAATCGCCAAGGGCCTTCCGGCACTGTCTTGACTCATAGTCATTTGTAACGGTGCCAAAATTTCCCAGCTACCGCACTCACCATTACATTTGCTGCCAGGTGCCAATACTTCTCCTTCATCTCAACCAAGAGAGGCCTGTCCCCATTTTGTATCCATTGTGCGTAGAGCTATTTGATGAAAAGCTAAACTTCTGAGTCCCGGACATGGTTGAGTAACTCAAGCTAGCGGTTTGAGAGGGGCTCAACTGAGGTCAACTTCCTTACATCACGCCAGTATGGCCCGTAAGGAGAGAAGCCAAACATGGCATGGTCATAGCCCATGAGCTTTCCTGCCAAGGATCTGGTCGAGTGGAAAATGCTTTGTCCATGGTAGTTAAACATTCTGTTGCTACTTCATAGCTGCTAACCACCAAAGTTTTGCGTAGGCCAATATGAAAGCAAAAGATTGGTCCATACTTATCTGCCATGGCTCCAAATGCTTGATGTTGGGGCTTGCCTGCTCGTAGAAGATGAAGATGTCTGATTAAAGGCCATGCCCGTGATGGTTCTGGTGCCCTTTTGCCTCTGTTTTTGTTCCATTTAGCCTTAATCAACCACAAACAGATGATAGCAAACAGAAGGCTAAAAACTATGATCCCTTGAAGCTGAAGATAGAATCCCATGACTCAATAGAAAAGAAAATCTTTTATGGGGAAGAATCACTTCCTGTAGGGACCCCTCCCCTTGTGAAACACGTGGCACGCATCTCATGGTGACGCGTGGCACGTGTTATCAGCCGGACCATCATCATCCGGATTCCCCTAAGGATATGCATGGTACAGTCATCCTATCCGGACCGCCTCAAGGAAAAGCAAAAGACGTTTTAGCTTCTCCTATCCAAGGAAGAGCAAACGACGCTGGCAGAGCGTAGACATCCGGATAGTCTCCACAACACATCCGGATAATCAGCATGAGCCGTCTGGATATAAATCGTCTGGATGGTCAATTAAAGTAAAGCGAGTCTTACACGCAATCACAACAAGCAGCCATGGCCCACATCTTGTCACCTGCAGAGTGAGAAGACAAGATGAAGTGACAGCAAGTCACTTCCCACGATCATTCTACATGATCACCTACCACGATCTCTGACAGTCGCATCACCTACCATGGTTCCTGACAGCCGATCGTAGGGTGATGATGTCTCTGCTGCTACTTAATATCATCATGACAACATAAAACATCTCCTCACCATTAAAGAGAGGAACAGTACCCCTGAAGCTAGATAAATAAGTCTTCACACGAAGAAAGGAGGAGGAGATCCACGGGTAATCTTCTCATACCTAGTAAAAGGCCAACTGGGCCATATCTCCTTCTCTCTCTGACCATGGCTAACAAAACCATCGGAGGGTGCGTCCGGACACCCTGTCCGGATGCCTTTTGCAGGTGCAATCGCTGAATCAAGAACCCTTTTGTGTGTTGAGAATCGCGTGTACTTCCATCCAGCAGCAACGTGGACCACCGGATACGCGAGGAGACAACACTTCCCACTACCATATATATACCTCTAATGTTCTGTCTATACTAGGAAAAGGATTCCAAGATCCTTAGAAAAGGAAAATGAAAAAAAAAAAAAACTTTTCTGCAAATTCAGCTCTGTTCTTTTCCTTACTGTTCTATAGCCAATTGATTTTAAATTTTGAACAACCAACCCTGAAAAAGGAGTTTTGGGTCAAAATGGCCCATTTATTAAAAAAAAATATAGGATCTGACCACTTTATGAAACTTGTCTTCAAATTGACCTATTTGGTGCCACGTAGGCACCGTGTCATAATTTTTTTTTTTCATCATTTTAGTTAAAACCTCAATTGACAACTGAGACTTCATTTTTGAACTGAAGCCGCAGTTGCCAACTGAGGCTTCATTTTTTGAACTAAAACCGCAATTGTCAACTGATGCTTCATTGTTGAACTGAAACCTCAATTGGCAATTGAGACTTCATTTTTGAACTAAACTCGTAGTTGCCAACTGATGCTTCATTTTTAAACTGAAGCCTCAATTGGCAACTGAGGCTTCATTTTTTAACTAAAGCCACAGTTACCAATTGAGGCTTCATTTTTAAATTGAAACCTCAATTGACAACTGTGGCTTCATTTTTGAACTAAAGTCGCAGTTGTCAATTGAGGCTTCAATTAATTTTTTTTTAAATTTAAAATTTAATTAAAAATTGTTAAATTATAATTTATTATTGGAATTAAAAAAATATACTTAAATGAGAAATTATTTATATTTAAACTTAAGAATCTAGTATTACTTCAACAAACATAAATTGATAAATAGAAGATATTATAAATGAATATTTTATTTATTAATAATCTTAAAATAATAAATTTATATAACATATAAATAATATATAAAATTGTATAATTTATTAATTAAAGATATTTAATTTGTTATTTTTTAAGATATTAGTTTATTTGTATTATGTCAAATTTATCTGTATCGAAATAATAGAATACTCTTAAGCAGCAGTTGTCATATATAGATTTTTTTGACAAAATTAGCTAATGAAATTGATTAGAAGAAGTCTACTACAAAATATAATTTTTAGTAGTTTAATCAAAGTCACAAAAAATACCCAATAAACATTAATATAGTGGAAAAAAAAACATATATAATATCACATGCTTCCACAAGGAGAGAACCTATGTGTAACTGGTACTCTCTTCCTTTTTGGACGCTCCTCTCTAACTATAGCAGATACTACATGTGACACATGAAGAATATATGTCTGTGATGGGGTTGGAGCTGAAAATAGAGGTGGTGGTGGAGGTAGCAATCTAGGTTGACATAGGCCTTGCCTACCCCTCGGAATGGTTGGCAATAAATCTAGCTGAGTAGATGTGTCAATCTCCACTAATGGTGGGTTTGAAGAAGTAGGCGGTTGTAATGGAGGTAGGTCTAAAGAGGTAGGGGGTTGTACTGATGGTGAGTCTGAAGAGGTAGGGGGTTGTGTTGATGGTGGGTCTAAAGAAGTAGGGGCCTCAACTGAAGGTAAGTCTAAAGAAATAGAGGGTTGTACTGATAGTGGGTCTAAAGAGGTAGGGGGTTGCATTGATGGTAGGTCTGAAAAAGTAGGGTGTTGCACTGATGGTAGGTCTTAAGAGATGGGTGACTATAATAATCGTGAGGATAAAAATGTATATGGGGGTTCTAGGAATGGTACATGGTATATATCTAAATAGTCAATGGGAATATAATTCATCTTTGATTCTAGTTTGCTTACTCATTAGAAAGTTGTTGTTTGTTTAAAAATAGGGAGGAAGAAAAGAATATTTTTTTTGATGAAATTTACTAGCACTAATATTTACCTTTTTTTTTTTAGGCTATTTCCTCCAACATCCAGGCATTTATTTTAGCTGGTGGTAAAGCAAACCTCGAGTGATATGGACTCATCCTTCTACGAAGGATTTGTCATTTTTATCTTACATAACCTATATATTAGAATCACGGATCTGTCCTTTTTCCCCATAAAATTTCATTTTCCCTAGAAACTTCAACAAACATCTGCATCTTAAGGGCTTCAATCTTTGGATGATAACAAACCATTTATGCTAAAATAGCCATGAAGGACGTAAACAAAAGAGAAAAGCAACAAGGAAAAAAATTTTGAAAACCGAGATTCCGAGATGGGGAAAAAATGGGAAAGTGCCAAAAACTTTACATAAAACAAGCCAAAAAGAAGATTGGGACTAACCTCAACCTTGATGCTTTGCAGCTCTAACAATGTCTCTCTCACAGTGGCCCATTGATGAGGCTAGGGTTTTGAAGAAAAAAATTACACAGAGAACAGAGAACGGGATGGTAAGCTGGGAAAGTATACAAAAATAGTATAAAAAATGGTTTTTATGCTTATGTGGATTGATGGGGGCTATTTGGAACAATAGTTTTGGAAGAAGCCCATTTTTAATATTAAGTTTCTGAAGAAGCCCATTTTGGCCCAAAACTTCTGAAAAAGATGATCGCCTTCTTGGTAATGGGTCTTTTGTGTATACATGGACTACTGCATTTAAATTTAAATATGCTTGAATGAGTGGGTTTGGTGCCTAAATAAAAGTAAGGAATCTTCTGTTTTGTCTAAAGTTCTAATGCATTTAAATATGTTTGTTTTTATATAAGCAATAGCATGATCGTAGGGCCTGGTAACCACGGTGTCTAAAACGTTAATGGTCGGGTAAATATCTTTAAAGTTAGAAAGTAATTCTAGTTCTAGCTTAAAAAATATTTTTGGAAAAAAAAAAAAGAGATAAAATTTAGACAACAATTTTAAAAAGTCACATATAATACTTTTTAGAAAAACACCGAGGGTCGTATGAAAGTGTTTCTACTCATAGTTTCTTTAATGACAATGTTTTTTCATAAATTGTTTTACAGAAAATCATTTATGAAGTATTTCTCTAAAAAATAATTTGAAAAATTTGAAAATATTTTTTAAATCCTATCAAATATGTGATTTTTAAAAAAAATATTTTTTAGGCTAAAAGCATTTCCTAGGATCATTGCCAAGATGATTCTTAATAAATGATTCACCGAAAAAGACTATTAGAGAAAATACTTTTAAAAAAACCATTTTTATTAAAAACATTGACAAATGCATTTTTGGAATCCGTTCAATGGTAATATTAGAAAGCGTTCCATGAGATTGTATGGCATATATGTGAACATGTAAAACCTCTTGTCCGCTTAAGGGAAATTAATTTAGAGCATTTGATTCCAATCTTCTACCAATAATATGGTAATTGGATTCTAATTTCTTTAAAGTTGTCTAAGTTGTGGTGGTGGGTTGGATGCTCAGTTAATATAAGATCTTTTAATGTTGAGTTCAATAGGTCGTTCATGATGATCCTATGCTTGCTGCCAAATGTTGTATTCATCTTGTGGGAAAGAAAATGCTAAGTGAGGGCCTGCAGGCTGCAACTTTGTACAGTTGACTATTTCCCAATTAATCCATATGATTTTACTATGAAAATCAGGATCAATTGTTTTATGATGTGTTAATAAGTCAAGAGTAGGCACTCCAAATGATGAAGAAGCAAAAGTTGCAGCATCATCGAAACTTGGTTTTGGAAGGAGTTCAAAATTTAAGATTGTATTTGAGAAGTGTTTTAAAAAATAGTTATGAAAAATGATATTTGAGAATTGTTTTTCAAAATTGTTTTTTGATGTTTTATGAATAAAATTTTATTTTAGAACTTGAAATATTTTTTATTTCCCTTCCCAGCTTCCGCACATCACTCCAATATGGTCCACAAGGAGCAAAGACAAACGAGCCATGATCATAGCCCATGAGCTTTATTGCTAAGGATCTTGGTCGAGTGGCGAATACCTTGTCATTTGTAGTGTAACATTCCTTTGCTACTTCCCAGCCACTAACCACCAATGCTCTTTTGAGGCCAAGACGAACGCAAAAGATGGGTCCATACTTATCAGCCATGTCTCCAAGTGTCCGATGTAGCAGTTTGTCTGCTCTTAGAAGATGAAGGTGACTGATAAGAGGCCATCGCCCGGACGGCTCTGGTGGCCTTTTGCCTTTCTTCTTGTTCCCTTTGGCATTAAGTACTGTTGCCAACAATAGACAGATTGTAGCAAGAAGAAGCCCAAAAACTGTGATATCTTGAGGGCGCGAAGGGAGAATCCCATGACTGGATAGTACTAGAGTGAAGAGAAAGAGGGCCGGATAGAGAAAAATGGTTTTCTATTCTGTTTTCACAGTTTTCTCTGTTCAGAACAGAGATATTTATACATACCCAGGTCACACTTTCTATGAGTGCTTCTTATAACTAAAAATATATATATATATATATATATATATATATAAAACGTGATTACATTGAGAAAACTGACGGGTCGAATTCATGTTCCACACATGTGCCATCCTAATATGGAAACTATAGACAGCTATCGATGATATAAAATGTGAAAGCTCCTTCGAAGTATATATGATAGTTCTGAGTATGAAAAAACCCATCTCTTTGGCCAGTTGTTATGATACATATTTGTTCATTGAAAATCACGTGGGAGTATCTAGCCCCATAAAAATGGGGTTGATTTAGCTATTAAGTTTGGCATGCTCTTTACCACACACCACACATTACATAGATAATATTGAGAAGCTTTGCCTTACCTAAGTGTAATGTGGATGCCCATTTGACTGAATGGTTCATAATTAAGGAGTAGACAGTGCTTGAACTAAGTGGGAAGGTTGTGGCACACATTTTTTTCCCACTTTCTATGCTGGAGTAGACAGTGCCTAAACTAACCTGAAGACTTTGTTGCACACATTAGGCTATTACTTTTGTTGTTGTTAATAGAAGTAGACTTCAAAAGATAATATCATCATGGTTGCTTTGGATAATGTGTTACAAAATTTAGGCTAATCCAACCTATGGTAATCAACCTAGAGGGGGATGAATAGGGTGATGGTCTCTTTTTGTAAATTTAAATTATGTGAATACAAGAGATAATTATATGCAAATATGTAATAAAACAATATAAAAACAATTGCATATAAATTAAGAGAGTAGGGAAGAAAAAAATACAAACACAAGATTTTTATAATGGTTCGGCGCAACCCGGCTTACGTCCACTCTCCTCTAGCTTCAATCCAAAGTTTGAGATTCTACTATTTCAAGGCTTCCAAACCAAGCCTTCAAGCAATACAATTGGATTATGGTTCTAATCCACCCTCTTGGACTTTTGGCTCCAAGCACCTTTTATAAAGGTCAAAAGATACCCCACTTTTGAACAACCTCTCAAGTGATACCCCACACTTGGGAATCCCTAAGTGATACTTCACACTTAAATTCTTCCTCTCAAAGATTTACAAATGAAGATAATAAAGAATCTCACAAAATCCTAGTACAAAACTTTAAGGCTCAAATGATACAAGAAAACTAGGATTGAATGGTGCACTAATGATATGCAAGTTTTAGAACAATGTTGCACTTAAAAACACTCTTCTAAGGCTCAAATATATTCAAGAAAGATTTAGGAAGGTTAAGCTCTTAAACCAATGAATATTGGAGGCCTTTTTATAGAGGAAAAATACCAAACTAACCGTTGGGGATTCGACCGGTTGAGATGGGGTCGACCGATTAACTAGCCGTTAGCATTTAATGCTTGACAGGTGACCGTTGGACCTCGATCGCCCATTGACCGGACCTCAACCAGTTGAGGTGGGGGTCGACCGGTTGAGGTTCAACCTTAACTAGTTGAACAACTGTTCTGGAAGAGAGATAAGGTTTTTTTGTACCCCTTGACCAGTTGAGCTGGGGGTCGATCGGTTCCTCATCCGATTCAATCGGTTGAGCCATTTTTGGCTCAACAACCAACCTTTTCAACTTAAAACCTTTTAAACAAGTTTGGAAAATAAATCGACACAAGGTCTTAGTTGAAAACATGAAATCATCCAATTTTAAAATATTTAAAACAAAATAACTCTTGAATGATTTTGGTGCATAAGTAAAGAATGTAATGCATGAAAATCCTAGTGCACCAACAACTTTACAAAGAGATCTTATGAAGCTTGGGTCCTAAAAAACACTTCTCTTTGAGGTCTTCTTCTTCTTGATGATTTCACTTTGGCTTGATTTGTCTTTATGATTGCCACTTTGGAAATCGTCTTGCCTAATCACACTTGAAATATAATCATTAGTTCTAAATCTTGTTTTTTTATAGAGACATGACTGGTCTTGGTCATCGGGGTGGGTTTCTCATGGTAAGTGCATTAATGTATATTGGACATGATTTATGGTGAGTCATGACTTAAAGCTTAGACAAACACAAACGGTTCATACTTATTATTTATGGCTCCAGTTGTCTGATGTAATGACTTGTTTGCTCCTAAGAGATGAAGGTGACCAATAAATATTAAAGGTGATGCTCCAGACAGGTCAATCTGGTGGCCTTTTGCCTTTGTTCTTGTTTGCTTTGGAATTAAACAACTAGAGACATAAAATACATAGCAAAAAGAGGACCAAAAACTCTCATCTATTGAAGTTGAAAAGAGAATGTCATACTATTTGTTAGCATAGAAAACGGGTTAGTTAAAAGAATTACTTCCCTCGCTACCACACATAATACTTCTATTGCAGCATTAATCTACTAGGAAAAGGCTTCCATGATGACACAAAACTATCTACACTAGAACACTCTTAGAAGTAGATATTCATAATCTAAATGTAATCCATTCAAATCCAAATCTGTTGAGGGCTAAGGATGATCATATTACAGTTCGAGTGAGGAACAAATCTGCCTGATCATACGCTACATTTTCTTTTGGATGACTTTAGTAACATCAGGATGACCAAGGTTTCCCTTAAACAAACTGTTTTTCCTCTAGTCTCTCTGATTAGCTAGAAGTGGGGAGAAGACATTTGTCATTGTTAAGAAGGAAGTGTGTCAAAGACACCATTCATCATTGTTAAGCGATGAAGAAAAATATGAATTCAATTTGAAGAAAGAAACCTTCACACAATCGAAGTTTCTAGTGTCAAATTAAAAAATAGACAAAAAAAAAAAAAAATGTAAGGCTTGTTTCAGAATTGTTCTTTTTTTTTCTTAAAAAAAAAAAAAAATTGTGTTTTAACTTAGAAAAATATGGTTGATAACTGCTTTACCAAACAGTTTTTTCAAAATTTATTCTAAAAACATGTTATTTAAAAAAAATAGTAAAAAATTGAGATATTTTTCTATATTTTTTTGTGAAGTATTACTAGAAACAATTGAAAATATAAAAATGTTTTTTGAGAATTTTTGTATTATACATAAGTTTTCAAATAGAATTTTGTTTTTGAAAATAATTAAATAGATTTTTTAAGAACTATTCTCAAACATTGTTTTTAAAAACATTTCTTGACAAGGGCTAAACAACTACTCTTAAACCTTTGAATCCTCACTTGACCAATAAAGCCAAATGAGATGTTAGAGGATGAAGGGTTTAGAGGGAGTCATAATAAAGCCAAGGAGAGAATTTAGGAAAGTGGAAAATTTCTTCTTCTACCTTTAAATATAAAAATGTATATTGACATCACTTCTCCCCACCCTCATCTAAAACCAACCTCCTTTCAAGAGTTCATAGAAAAGTTCACACCGATAGGAATATTTAAATATGAACCGTCATATAAATTGCAACTATTCAATGAAACCTCTCAATTCTTTGATTTTTCTTATTGACCAATATGACTTAACGTTTACTAGGTCTATTTCAATCCCTCTCTTGATGATGAAATCAAGTCATTTCATTGATGAAACATCAAACACTTTTTTGAATTCATCTTCAATCAAGATCCTACAATTAAAAGCAATATCTATGCTTCATCTCCAAGCCCAACTATTTGACTTTCCTAACTATTCTTATTTGATTTCATCTATTAAATGAACAAAATGGGGTTATTGCATTTAAATTTTTTCTTAACAAGCCTTTGACTCCAACCACCATTGAGATGCATGATCATATCCTTCAAGCTTTCTTTTTTACTAGGGCAAGCACATTAGCATTAAAGTGCTACATATGATAATTTTGAAGGGTATAGGAGATTAATAAGCCATAACTATTTTAGAGAAATAATTAGTTTTTTAATGCAATATGGGAACAATCATCTCTTTGATTAGGTCCACATGGTGTTACATTGCTAAAAGGTAAAGAATGATAAACTCTCTTTTCATACTGTAGATCGTGAATAAGTATCCATATATGTTCTATGGTTGTTGCATATGCAGAAATTGTTCTGATAAGTTCAAAGAGTTCTAAAAGAACCAAAGATAATTTTCTCTCACAAAATTATGAATGAAATCTGTATTGTTTTTCAATAAGCTAATGGATATTTAAGTACAAAGAGGTCCACGAATTAGGTAGCTAGAAAATCCCTAAATATCCTGCCTAGGATTCACAGATAGCTAGAAAAGGTAATTGGGTAATCACCAATTTAGAAAACTCCACTCAATCCATGGAATTTGTGAGTTGTTCTCTTTGTGGGATTCTTCTAGATTATTCAAAAGCTTGAATCATGGAAATCCAAGCTTGTGGAACACATGGAGCATCTTCCTTGGTTCTCCACAAATTCACCTCAGCCCAAATGTTTTGAATCAGCCCATTAAGAGTTTTCTTTAACTTTTTAGCTTGAGCCTTTGTAACTGGACCAATTGGAACTTGGATAGGATTTGTATTCCATTTTTTAGTCGTGCCCTCATCAGTTTGGATGCTCTATTAATATAAGATATTTTAATATGAAGTTGGATGGTTCATTCATGATCATATGTTTGTTGCCAAAGCTATATTCACCTTGTGGGAATTAAAAATGCTAAGTTTGGATTGATCATAAGGGCTTGCAACCTTATACAGATGATTGGTTTCTAATTAATCTTTGTAATTTCACTATGAAAACCAAGATGAATTGTTTTATAACATGTTAACAAGTCAATAGTAGACATTCAAAATAACTTTACTTGATGAAGAAACATCTATTGCAGCAACAATAGATATTGACTTTGGAATAAGTTCAAAAATTACAGTTTTGTTTGAAAATAGTTTTAAAAATAGTATTTATTTATTTTTATTTTTTAAATCATTATTGATATTTTGTGAATAAAAGTCTGTTTTGGACATTGAAATGTTTTTAAACCATTTTTAATGTTTTTAAATTTTTATCTTAGTGCTTCATTTTTAATAATTTTTCATATTTGTATAATTATTTTTAAAAATAATTTTTTAAAATAAATGAAAACAACTAAAATATATTCTCATAAACACTCAACCTTAGTCAATACAGAATACACTCTATCTACACCATAGGGATGAACTCTCATACAATTAGAATTGATAGAGCACCTCAAGCCAACAAGTGATTTGTTATTACCCATATGAACCTGCTTCATGGAATTTCCATTCTAATAGGTTGGGTTACTACCACTCTTGACTTCTGTAATAGGCATAAGCCCCATTTCCTCAATGTTTCTTCCACTAGTTTCTTATTTAGTGGTTTGGTCAAAGGATTGGCCAAATTCAACTCTGGCCTCACAAATTCTAGGGATATAACCCCTGTTTCAATCAGTTGCCACACAATATTGTGCCTTAGGCGTATAGCCTATTTTCCCATTAAACATAATTTATACCTCTTAACCTTAAAGGCAATATGCAGGCTTGGCTACACAATGCATAGACCAACAACGGGGCTGGTCTCGGTCCATAAAGGGATATCTTGCTAAGAGTTTTCTAAGCCCCTCAGCCTTAGAACTTGTTCTTTTCTAAGGCAATAAACTCAGCCTCCATAGTAGACAAGTTAATGCAAGTCTTTCTTTTGCAGACTTCCAGAAACTGCACTTCCACCAAGGATGCAAACATAATTTCACTAGTGGATTTCATCTCTTTGAAATCTTGAGAGATCCAATTGCCATCACTCAAATCCTTTTCAAAGAACTGAAATCCACTAAGCACAAACCATAGTTAATGGTGCCTCTCAATACTTAAGGACTCTTACGAAACAACAGTCAATGGTCCTGATTTGGACTTTGGGATGTACCGACTCAATCTACCTACTGGCATAAGGCAACCATCAGTGTGAGTACAGTTCCATTTAAGTAACATTAGGCTTCCATGATATGAGCATACCTCTATTTAGGTATACTATGTTCTCTATTTTTCTTCAGCTGTTGAACTGGGATCATTAGGAGTGACACTGGTTTACAATCAAGTGTTCAAACTTTCCTTATAGGATCTTCTCAACAATTAGTTTGCTTCTTGAGAAAGTTTAAGCCCATTAGGTGTTCTAGTTATTTTTAATTCCCAGAATCACTTCTGCATCTCCTAGCCCTTTCATATCAAAACTTAGAACCTAGAATTTTCTTGTATTTAGTATTCTTATTTTAGAATATTGACATGCGATAGGGATAGCTTCCCCCCACAAGTTCAAGGGTACTCCTGAACTTACCACCATTGCATTAAAGGTTTTAAGTCGGTCAAAAAGTATCCCAAGTTCACTACATCAATTACATAGAAAACTCTTTCCCGTCATCTCTTAAAGAATGTCCCATTGAAGGGATCAACTTTAGAGGTGTTAAGACGGGTGTGAACTAGGAAAGCTTCTATTTGGATTTATTTCAAGATTGTTGGATTTAAGGGTATGGAAACAAAATACTAGCCCAAAAGACACAAACAAATAACATAATAAATAAGAAGAAAAACTTATTGGCTGAGGCGTGACAAACACTGTCCTTGAAATAGATCCACCATCCTCGAAGACAAACTCGGTGCACTAGGGTACTAGTGATCTACCTTAGGATTCAACAGTCAGATCTCGCATTGGGTGCACGGTGTAAGCGAGATGTGTACAACTTGGGTTTTGAATAAATTCCTCCAAAATGATGTATGAAAAAAACTCCCTGAAAAACTCTCTGAAAAAATTCTCTGAAAAATTGGTATTCATATATAGAGAGAGGGTGGCTTGCTTTTATAGACCACTAACACAGTCCTAATGGGAATCTACTTGTAATTAGAAGATGACACAAAGTGGAAAGAGAATCTACTTATAAAAAGAATGAAACTCCACTAGCACAATCCCAATAGGACTCTTCCCAAAAATATAACACTAATAGAATAAAATAAAATAAAATAATAAAATAATTCTCAATATGACACTTCCCAAAAATAAAAATAAAAATTATTTACACTCTTCCTACACCCAGCACCTGATCCATCTCCCTAGTTGTTCTCTTCATTTTTGTCGTATATCCTCTCACAGTGTCCGACCAGCCAACGAAGGGGATTGCATCAGAAACCATAAATATCCCCGAAAGATATAACAAATCGCCAACGGCCTTCCGGCACTGTCTTGACTCATAGTCGTTTGTAACGGTGCCAAAATGCCGTTTCCCAGCTACTGCGCTCACCATTACATTTGCTGCCATGTGCCAACACTTCTCCTTCATCTCGACCAAGAGAGGCCTGTCCCCATTTTGTATCCATTGCCCGTAGAGCTCTTTGATGAAAAGCTTAACTTCTGAGTCCCGGACATGGTTGAGTAACTCAAGCTGGCGGTTTGAGAGGAGCTCAACCGAGGCCAGCTTCCTTACATCACGCCAGTATGTCCCGTAAGGAGAGAAGCCAAACATGGCATGGTCATAGCCCATGAGCTTTCCTGCCAAGGATCTGGGTCGAGTGGCAAATGCTTTGTCCATGGTAGTGAAACATTCTTTTGCTGCGTCCCAGCTACTAACCAAAAAAGTTTTGCGCAGGCCAATATGAAAGCAAAAGATTGGTCCATACTTATCTGCCATGGCTCCAAATGCTTGATGTTGGGGCTTGCCTGCTCATAGAAGATGAAGGTGTTCGATTAAAGGCCATGCCCTGGATGGTTCTGGTGCCCTTTTGCCTTTGTTCTTGTTCCCTTTGGCTTTAATCAACCACAAACGGATGATAGCAAACAGAAGGCCAAAAACGATGATCACTCGAAGCTCAAGATTCAATCCCATGACTCAATAGAACAGAAAATGTTTTAGGGCGAAGATTAATCACTTCCCACTACCATATATATACATCTAATGTTCTGCCTATACTAGGAAAAGGATTCCAAGATCCTTTGAAAAGAAAAAGGGAAAAAAAAAATACATTTCTGCAAATTCTGCATGCTCTGTTCTTTTCCTTTCTGTTCTTCAGCTAACTGATTTTGAATTTTGAAGAACCAACCCTGAAAAAGGATGATCACCTTCTTGGTAATGGGTCTGTTGTTTATTCATGGACGGCTGCATTTAAATTTAAATATGCTTGAATGAGTGGGTTTGGTGCCTAAATAAAACCAAGGAATCTTCTGTTTTGTCTATATTTCTAATGCGTTCCAGCACTAAGCAACAAAAGTGTTCGTGTTTATATAAACAATAGCATGAGAGTAGGGCCTAGTAACTACGGTGTTTAAAACGTTAACGGCTGGGTAAGGATTCTTTGAAGTTAGAGAGTACTTCTAGTTCTAGCTTAAAAAAATATTTTTGACCAAAAAAAAATTAAAAAACTAGAGAAAATTTAGACAAGGGTTTTAAAAAGTAAAAAAATCACTTGTAATACTTAATAGAGTGTGATTTTAAAAAATGTTTATAAAATTTTTAATATTTAAAAATTTTTATTATTCAAGTATTAAATACTAAAATATTTTTTATAATTATTTTCAAATACACTCTTAAAATAGCAGTGAGAGTGCACTTGAAAGTGTTTCTATTCAAAGCTTCTTTAATGACGATGTTTTCTCACAAAATATTATTTTTCGAAAAATCATCTATCAAGTGTTTTACTAAAAAGTGATTTTTCAAAATTTGAATAGTATTTCCTAAATTTTGTTTAACATTTAATGTTTTTTTTAAAAACACATTTTTTAAGGGTAAAATCACTTCTTAGAATCACCACCAAGATAAGTCTTAATAAATGATTCTCAGGAAAAAAAAACTATTAGAAAAAATACTTTCATAAAAATCACGTTGACGCAGTTTTAGAATTTTGAATAGTATTTCCTAAATTCTGTTAAACATTCAATGTTTTTTTTTAAACTCCTTTTTACGGTAAAAGCACTTTCTAAGATCACTACCAAAATAACTCTTAATAAATGATTATCTGAAAAAGACTATTAGAGAAAATACTTTCACAAAAATCATGTTTAGTAAAAACATTGACAAACACATTTTTAAAATTCGTTTGATAATAATTTTCGAATGTATTTTAATCTTTTAATATTTAAATTTTTTATCAAAGAAATATTTTTAACTTCTAAAAAGATTATAAACGCTTTTTAAAACCTCTATCAAACAAGTTCTTAAATCATGTTACAAATGATGAGTTTCAAAGGCCACACTCATTCCATTCACTCACCTGTTATTCTTGAACACTTTAAATTCAACATTTCTATTTTTTTTTTTCAAAAAAAGCTTAAGTTATGTTCACAAATTGTTATTAAGAATAATTATTTTTATTTTTGAGAATTAAAAAAAACATAAAAACGTATTTAATTAATTTTTAGAAATGGTTGAAAATAAAGCATTGGAGATAGAAGGTCATTTTTTTAAAAAAATATTTGAAAATTAAAAAAGAAAAAAACATGTTAAGAACTTTCTAAAATTTCAAACATGTTTTTATTTTAGAAAATATGATAAAACAATTTTTGAAAATAGTTTAAAATATAATATATATATATATATATATTTAAGAATTATTTTTAAAAAACCTTCCCCAAAATAGACCCAAGACTCCTAATTTTAACATGTTCCAGTTAAATTACAAACACAAGGTACCTAGAAAGTATCCTGATTTAAGAAAAGCTTGAGTAGATATGCAAGGACGGCAAGTGATGTACATCCCAAGATGTGAGGCCTTTCATCGAGGTTTATTTAGGCGGATATGCATTCCGAGTGACCTCCAGTGGAGTAGACCCTTCCCTGGGCTAACCAGGGGATTTTGTGGCACAACATTAGGATACTACTTAGTGGTAGAGCTCGGAGGGTAGCCTTGGGACTAGGGTGACCTCCAGCGGAGTTGCTTTAGGCAAAGCGAGCCCAACACCTTCAGTCATATCCAGGGGTGAATCCTGCAAACCACGCCCAATTCAAAACCATGAAGCAATCTGGCTAGTGTCAGCCTGCAGGATCTCCAGAGCAAAATGAGATTCCTGGGCACATCCTTCTGCTGACCCAAATGGTAGAAGTTCAAAATGTTGACCCCTAACGTCCAAACCCACCATGCTTTGTCAGGAACTCTCAGGTTGGAACTCCAAGGATCCGACCAAATTGTGGATCGCGGTGTAACTTCCCAGAGGTTAACAGAAGGCGAGTCCCAGCTTGGATGTGGAAGCCTGCAATAGTGCAGTCCTCCATGGCCTCATGTGGCAGTGCAAGCGGCCCAGCAGGGTATAGTCGTAAAGTCTCCTTGATAATGGCTTGCAAGTAGACTAGCTTCTTTATATCTGATTCGTACACTTGCTGATTCCTTCCCACATGGAAGTCCAACTCTTCTTGTGCCCTTTTTTAGAGCATGAGGGTTGTTCATTAGCAGAGAGAGTGCCCAGTGAGTGTGATCGCTACTGTATCATTGCTCGCCAACATGACAGTCTGCATCAACATATTACACCCATGTTGAACTTGTGATTAAAGAAAAAAGTCCATACATCACATTTGTGAAATAGTACGTCGTAGGGGTGTCGGCAGAAGAATTATGACTGGGGAATCCGGGTATAAAAAAATTATCCCAGTTCCTGTTATTCCAGCCTAATTTATGATTCTGTCTGCTGTTTTCCTTAGGGAATGGTCTCGGCAATTTTTGTCAAAGAAACAAACAGAGTTACTTCAATAGTCCTGAAATACTGTATAGCAAGAAGGAAAATAGATCATGATGTAGTAATACGAGTATTATCAAGGTCTTGATGAAGTTGCAGCATGCTCATGAGGATGGGTGGTGTTATGAAGTAGTAGAAACATACCAAGCAAGTGGCTTTGATGACAGTATCATGGTCAGGTCATGGCCAGAGAACTGAGCATCATCTATAACAGACAGCATGGCGTGAATGAAGTCCTTGCTCAGCCTCATTGATGCTTCCGGAAGCCTCTTCTGACGGTGCTGCTCCACCCATCTTCCAATAACCCTGATCCAACTGCCTAGCTGTTTCCCTTCATTTTTGCTGTATATCCCTCACTGTGTCTAACCATCCCAAGGAAGGGTACTGCATCAGAAACCATAAATTGCCCATTAGATTCAAGAAATCACCTAGGGGTTGGCACCATCTTGACTCGCCATTTCCCACACCGTTTCCCAGCAACTGTTCTCATCACCAAATTTGCTACAGGTGCTCAAACTTTTTCTTCATGTCCCACCAAAACAGGGCTGCCTCCATTATCTACCCATTGCCCCATAGAGCTCTTGGAATGAAAAACTTGACTTCTGAGTCCCGGACATGCTTGAGCATCTCGTGCTGGCGGTTGGAGAGGAGCTCAACCATGGCTAGCCTCCGCCCCACATCACGCCAGTATGGACCGTGACTGTTTCAAACGAAACATGGCATGGTCATAGCCCATGAGCTTTTACTGCTAAGGATCTTGTCGAATTGGCGAGTGCCTTGTCCTTGGTAGTGTAACCATTCTTTTGCTACTTCCGAGCTACTAACCACCAGAGCTGTTCGAAGGCCAAGACGAATGGAGAAAGATTGGTCCATACTCATCAGCCATGGCTCCAAATGTCCTATGTAGTGGCTTGTCTGCTCACTAGAAGATGAAGGGTGGCCCATTACAGGCCATGGCCCCGGAGGGCTCTGGTGGGGCTTCTGCCTTGTTCTTGTTGCCTTTGGCATTAACCAACCACAGACAGATAATTGCAAAAAGAATGCCGGAAAAACTGTGACATCTTGAAGCTGAAGAGAGAATCCCATTAGAAGATGGAGATACAAAATTCCCTGGTTCTCCTCCATTTCCCTTTCTTGTCCATGAAGGATTACCATCCTCCCCCTTCCATTTCCTTCCTTTTTTACTTCTTTTTTTTAAGTTCATTTCATTGGTCGTTGACGTTGTTGACAAGCGGGGTCCCGGGCTGACAGCTTTTTTCCGCAAGTGCGCATGGCCCATGGGTTGGTGAATTTTGAGGCCACGTCT
Organism: Vitis amurensis; assembly: GCA_037355405.1. Taxonomy (NCBI): domain Eukaryota; kingdom Viridiplantae; phylum Streptophyta; class Magnoliopsida; order Vitales; family Vitaceae; genus Vitis; species Vitis amurensis. The sequence goes on along the minus strand of JBAPGN010000516.1, from coordinate 4,572 downwards.
CCCATTTTGCCCCGATCTCGACGGTAGATTCCCCACCGAGGGGAAACTTTTTTTTAAAAAAAAAAAAAAAAAGAAAAAAAAATGTGGGCATAGATGAAATTATTAATAATATAAATATATACGGATAGTTTTATATTATTAATATACCCATATAATAAAAATATATTGAGATATTTTATAATAAAATATCAATTGACTTAAAATTTATCGAACTTATAATAATATAAAAAAATTCTTAAAATAAAAATTAAAATATAATAAATATTATTAAAAATTATATTTAAAAAAATTATATATAATATATATAATATAAATATAAAATTCCTATCACATTAATGATAATAGTGTTATGCCTCATATTAAAAAAAATGTATATTTTAAAATATACATTTATTATTAAGTTATATTAAAGATCTATTAACATAAAATTGTGATATTTGATTATTAAAAATTATATTTAATATTAAAATTAAATTTATAATCCATTTAATTCAATTGTGTTAAATGATATAAAATAAATAATAGATAAAATATGATTTTTATCATTTAAATTAATATATTATGATATTTAAAAACTATCGAAAAAAAAATTAATTCACCATAAAATTATATTTTGTAATACATTAAATATTTTTCATTTAATATAAATATAATTATAATTAATGTTAATTAAAACATTATAATTTTAATCATTATATTTAATATGGATTTTCATATAATATTTTTAGTCAAACATATAAATAAGGGCAAACTCGTGCTCTCAATTGTGGTAACATTATTAGGGTTCAATTCCCCTCAACGGCAGTGGAAGATTTGAAATTTTTTGAAGTTTGACCAGTCAAAATATTGACGAAAAATCAATAAATTGCTGATAAATTGGTGAAATTTTTAATAAATTGCCAAAATATCGAGGTGCCGATATTTCTTCCCTATATATCGTGTCGAGATCCACCGTTACACGATATTTCAACGATATATTGTCGAAGTATTACAATATTTTAATCACTGATTGAGGTCAGATTTTTTGAGTAGCCAGTCCTCTCTGATGGTCCCATTTTAGTCCGCTCAAGAGAAATGAGTTTAATGTGGAAAGTTTCGAGTTCAGGTGCTTTCAGCCCAAGTTGTTTGCCTTCCTCTTTACCCTTTACCACGCCTAATACAAGACTATTACAAAGCTCAATCTCCACAATATTGATCAATGTTTTAGTGTTTCAAGTCTGTTAAACTTATTATCGTGAAAGTCTAATATATAGTAGCCAACCACGAGGAAGCCTTAGGACCGGTCTACTCTCTAGAGTCACTTATATTTTCTTGATAGGATCTCATGTTTTAATTTCTGGTGCTAACACAGCGTTCAGTGACTAAAAAGTTACCAGTTCCAGGCATAAAAAGAAACCATATGTAGGCCCCTACAATCGCCTGATGAAAGGAGAATATTGATAGAGCATTCCTCTCATGCAACCTCACTCTGCTGGAGACGATGACTAGATAACTCGTGCACAGCCTACTACGACAAATCCAGGCAATGAAACTGTGATTCGGTATCACTTCCCATATCCACTCTCGCTAAATAAAAGGCGAAGTTTGTTCACAAACCATCAACAAATTTAGCTCTCTTTTTTCTTCTTCTATGTTTTTGTTTAACTAATTGATTTCTAGTGTCTGTCAAAACCAAGAACTTCTACCTCCTGAATGTAGCTCTAAGTTGATGGGAATAAATGTCAATTTCTATGTAAGATAAAGTGTAATCAAACAACCAAGAGATGCACTTTACGCAGTTATAGTTATGACGCAAATTAAAAATAATAATTACAATTTGAAGAAGGAAAAAACATTCAGATCATCAAAGCTTATTGGCTAAATTTCAAAAAAAAGAAAAAAAACATCCTAAACAACTGCTGTTAGATCATCAAGTGCATCAAGCCCATCCAATATCCCCCCTTGCTTCTTGTCATAACTCTTCAAACACTCCATCAAAACCAGCGCCTGCGATGTCGTAGTCTTTGAAAAGTGTCAAACAAATCCCCTGCAGCCTGTTTGGAAGAGAAGATGGAACCATATAAAGCTATTTCCACTAAGGGCTAGAAAGTTATATCAAATGAATAAAAAGAATAAGAGATTGAGCGAGTATACTTATTAATGCAGATTGTGAAAGCATGATTCGCATTAAAATGAGGAAGAGGACATAACTCAGAAAAAAAGCAGAACACAACTGTTAATTTACTTTACCTTCTACTAATACCCTCTAACTGAGCTCTCCTAATCTCATCTTCTGGTGGGAAGCCACCATTTTGCCAAGCTTCCATTCTTTCTCTATCACCATGGTACAGAGAAAATTTGTAGAGGTATAATTCTTCAGTCTCTACTAGATTTAGGCTCTTGAGCTGCTCTTTCATGATGCTCATGGGCTCAAACATCCATGTCATAAAACCTTCCCCATGTCTGTTCAAACTTTTAGTTTCAACATTGCACCTGATAGATACGGCAATGCACATGAGAAATCTGAATAAACTTCTATCTCAACCCAACTCAAAAGAAATATTCTATAAATAAAATTTAAGACAAACTGAAGGTTTTCAATCTTATGACAGATCCTAACAAGCTTTGTCATACATTCTCTGTGAACTTGATCGATAAGGTTCACCCGATATGTTCATGAAAGCATGCATTCACCATTCTTGATGAGGCATATAACAGACTTATATGTTCTCTGAAACAAAATGTTAAAAAAATGAGGTAATAGGCAGTTATCCATACGCATGAGAAATCCAGGGGAACCACTCTTGATAGAGTGAAGGAAGCATGCCAGAAACGAATAAGCAGGAATTCCAATATTAATTATCTTGCTTCTATTGAATTCGCCATGTCCCAATCTGGTCATCCCAACAGCCCAGCTTGCTAGAAAGCTCTTTCCCGGTGTGCTCACATGCTTTGAAGTAGTTATCCCATATCTGATCAATGCATTGATTCAAGTGGTTAGCAACTATCCATACATACATGTGATAAGGTGCTAAAGTTCCTGGAGTTTCTTGGTGTTCAGACACCATGATCTGCATAAAAAGGCCATCCTCACTCCAAACCGAAAACGAAACACAACCCAGTTACAAAATCAATGTGCACTTACATTCCACAGTCAGATACATACTGAATGATGTCAAAACATTTAACTTCTAATTTGAGTGGGGAAATGGCACAAAAAAAAAAAAAAAAAACTATAGTAATTGCAGAAATGGAAGACACTATTAGCAGTCATTCCCACAAATCAGACATACAGCACAAGCTTATTTACAAAAGAATCATAAGTACATGTTCATTACCATCACAAGCACTAAGTGCCCTCTTTTTCTCAGAAGTTGTCCTTACAAGAGAGTTCAGCTGCGATGAGCTGTTCATTCAGCCCATTTACAGACACCAGTGTTGGACTATAAGTCAGCTGCTTGCGATATCTTGGTCTGGCTGCCCACATGAACAGAGGTTATCTTATGGTACAAAGAGATACAAATTTTACAATAAAATAGTGTAAGTTTAACTGATAACAAGTCAGACAACAGCAAAATTGAAGTTGAAACAAAAAAATACATGTATATTTACAGTATAATCCATGAGGAATTGACTTGTGGTGCAAAACTTGAATACCTAGGAAAGCAGGATCCTTCTCGTAGGTAAAGGAAGTCATTGGTGGAACTTCATCAAAACAATGACAAGATGCAAGCTATTATATAGCAACCCCTCCTCTTTATAGAGCTTTCCTGAAGCAATTCCACGGCAAAATCATAAGCATAATAACCATCAACACATAAGGAAACCAGGCAGGAGCATGAGAGAAGAAAGATCAAATAATCAGTATTGGAAGCACTAGATAATTGAAATAGTACCTGATATGTAATAACAGCAGCATAACAGCCAAAGAAGAAACTCGAAATAACTCCAGCCAAAGCAGCTAAAACAACCACAATTGGCCACAACAAAATCAAAAGCCCTGCAAAGGGGACACAGATGGTTTCAAAGAAAGGCCCCTCCCTTCCAATAAAAGATCAGTGCAGTAAAACTGATTCCACCCTTTGAAACAGCAAGAGGGAGATTTATTAGAGGGACTATCAGAGTTATAAAAAAGGGCACATCAAACAGATACTCCGAGAAATTCGCACATAAAATTGCACACCCTGGTATCTCCGAAAAACCCTGCCCAGATCTGCTACGCACCCCCCCACAAATCGACATAAAAAATAAATGCCATAGATTTATACATGGGCATTCTCCCCTTTTTGATTCAAGCAATCCATCATCACTGAGAATTTTGTGAATCCCACGAACAATCCCATTTGACTCCAAGTACACCTATAGAAGTCAATTCCTTACATCATTTAAACCACCACTCAATTAAACAACAACTCAAAACCTACAAATCTGAATCTGCCCAAGGAGATCAGTGGGAAAAGATACCGTCCGACAATTTGTTCGTTAAAGAAACCACCTTCCATGCTAAACAGCCTTTGATGATATCATCACAGCGGCAAACGAAACCATAACCCCACCACTACCCCCCCAACAACTGATCTCTTTATCTCCCCC
>JBAPGN010000515.1:0-14287 GCA_037355405.1 Vitis amurensis | reverse complement strand
TTTCTCAGCTTTCGTTCTATACATATAATATTCAATGTACACATGTGGGTGTGCCCAAAGCTAGAGCGTTCCAGACCCTTATATAAAGACCTCCTCGGGCTGTTCTCCTCACCCCATTCCCATCTCTATCTCCTGTCTTCTCATACAAACGCAAAAAAATGAGTCCAACGTTTGTTTCAGCTTTCTCCTTGTGCTCCTCTATCATGCCACTGAAATCTATCTTCTCTATTTTCCTTTTGAGGGTTCATGCACAATGTTTAGAACATTTTATCATTTTGTGACATGCATATATTCTGGGTACAGCCCTAATGAAGTCCATTCACAGCCATGGTTTAAGCCATTTTGCCTAGCAATTTCATATGCATGCCTGGGTTTTATTAAAGATTTTTGTTCTTATGTTAATTTCACCAACAATCCTAGATTTGAGTCCTTATCAAGGTTTTGAAATTTTATTATCACAATATCTGCACTATAGCAAATCCTATAGCATTTGCGTTGAACTGAGATTGATATAATCATTAAAACCATCAAATTGGATTCCTCCCTAGATCCTCCAGCTCCATTAGTAAATTAACAAAGTCTTCATGGATCAATTACATAATCATTAGGAATTTTTTTTAAGTATCCAAATACTATATCTTCTACTGAAAACAAAGTCTGTATTTCTCCAATAGTTTGGCAGAGATGACCCATGTGGCTGCTAGTACCTTGATCAGACCACGGTTCAAGAACGTGTCAGCAGAGCAACTGTCATGCTTTGCCGACAGTTTCCACTGGAGAAATGCCGTGGCTTTCGTCCGTCAGCTATCTGCACTAAGCATTGGAATTAGCGACTTTGAGACTTAAACATAAGTTGTCGATACTGTGTCAGTGATGGTAAACCATCTCTCCTGTCAATTGTTTGATGACCTGGAAAGTACACTCTGTAGAGCTGCCCTACTAGGGTCGTCTGCCTTGCGTTATGTTTGATCTCTGTCTATATTTGAATAATAAAAATCTCAAAGTGACTTCATTATCAGCTTACTGAGAAAATATATAATAAACCCGATTATGAAAATAGAATTTAAAGTCTTTTATGCTATAATATTATGGTATGATATGCCTACAATATGCTATGACAAAGGTTTTTTAAATACTAGATAATAATAGAATTCTAAATAGCAAAAATTGTACCGATAAAATTCAAAATCCTATCATTAAGTATGCTATATGTATAGATTGAGAGAATTATAAAATGTACTAATCTCTATTACAAAAAAAGAGATCTTAGTACCAATTAACAATCTCGTGATATTTATGAGTTGTGTTTTTTTTTTTTTTTTTTTACTTTTATTGAAAGCAATGTACTTCAAACTTTAATTGTTTTCTACCTTTACTACTCATTACAATTTTTTAGTGAATAGACATAACCAAACAAAAAAAAATACATATGTTTTTTTTTTTACCAAAAATAAAAATTATTTGATTTAAAAACTTAAAAATATTACGTTGGCCCCTCGTATGTGAGGAATGCCCCATCATGCTTGGCCCATGTTACATATAATAAAAAAAACAAAAAGAGATTGGAAAAAGGAAAAACAAAGAGAAGAGAAGAGAAAAATGAAAAACGCACTCATTGCCTAGATTTCATCAAAGAGCCAATCTTGCTTCATTTATGGTCTGATCGAGTTGAAATTTGGAGAAGAGGTTCGAAACTTAAGGAACTCAATTGACTTGAGATCAGATTTGAGACTCGGAAACTTTGTATTACCCATACATAACAATGTTTTGAATTCTTCTCCCAATTTCCTGGTTTTTTTTGCCAAGAAGATCATATAAATCCAAGCTAGATTACCTTAGATTTGGTAGCCTTCTAGATATCTAAAAATAGTGTAACCCACTATTATATTAGTGGAAGTTTGAATGGACTAGGCCCGTAGTTTCCTTCGCCTTGGGGGTTTATTTGCCCCAATAGGGTGTACCCTTATTCATCCCTTCAGCGAGAGTTACAACAAATTTTAATAAATCTAATCACCATATACTAGGTAGCATAGCTACATAACATAGTGTTAGGATCGCCACAAGATGGTTCATTCAACATGATACTATTACAACACTGAAAAATGCTTTTTCTTTTATGATTGCTTAAAAAGGAAAACATAAAGTTGGTGAAAAGGTTGTTTTAAAATTAACCAAAGATAGTAACTAAGATTAATTATAAAGAAAAGTTCTAGTTCAGTCACTAGTTCATGTTCCTAACAAAAATAGACTGATATTTTCTTCGCATGGATCTTAACCTTATAGTATCCCGAACCGGTGTTACAGCTCCCATTAATGGTTTCAAACACTAATCCTCTCATTAGGCATCTTGCAATGTTCATAGACCTCTCACCTATATTGCATCAAGGATCCTTAACCTTGGATTCCCTTCAAATCTCCAGAGATAACAATGATTCTCAGATGGAGTTCAAAAGCTACCAATGTTGCATCTAGGTAATCCTACCTTAAACCACCTCCAGAGGCTCGCAAGAGATAACTAATGGATCTTAATGGATGGAGTCTGAAAAGTTTACCAAGTGTTGGCCCAGATGATTTTAAGGGATTTTAAGTTAACTAAAAAAATAAAAACCATTAACAGGTCACAAATTCTCTTCATTTAAAACTGAAACAAGGAAAACTCCCACTTTTGTATCCGAATCCTTTACCTAGCTTCCTTCGGTCCAAGAAACAAAAAGCCTAGCCACTCATCCTTTGAGAAAACAACCTCAGAGGTTGTTTGGTTAGAAAGAAAATAAAATCAAAATGAGTAGGTAAGGTAGAGCAAAGCTCTGTATATTTCTTACTAAAAAGAATGTACAAGTCTTCTCTGGAATTTCTTCTAAGATATTACAAGTGATCCTAAGAATTTCTTCCAAGATTCCGAGATATTACAAAAAGAGATATCTTAAGACATATATAGAGAGATATTTTTAACCCCTCAATTAGATATCCTAAATATCTAAAAAGATCTTTAGCTGATTACAAGGAGAGAATAGGTAATTACACAAAATATGTTGAGATAAAAATCTAATGGAGTCGGTGTAAAAATATCTGAAGATTATAGGAAGATTTCGCAATGCTTGCGAAAATTTCGCTAGGGGTTGCAAAATTGATTTTCCTCAACTTTGGTTTCGCAAGGCTTGCGAAATTTCGTAAGGAGTTGTGAAATGACCCTCCAACTTGGTACAGTTGTCTTAAAATGGCCATAACTTCTTCACTTCAGCTTTGATTTGCACACCATTTGAAGAGTTGGACTCCTGACTTCCCGAGCTTCGAAACGATATATAGTATGTATACAATGGACTCCAGAAAGTGCTCTAAATTTGTCATGCAGCTGCTCTCTTTTTGAATTTTGCATAGCATGCAAAGATTTCGCATAGCCATGCGAAATTGCTTCATATTGGATTTCTCTCTTTGTTTTTCTTCCTTGCATCTCTTGATTGGCTTAGAAACCTATTGCCAAGGGTTGCATAAAATTTTCCCTCATTCTTGGCTTGTTTTAATGATCAAAAAGCTACCAAAAAAACCAAAACTTGCCAAAAACTGATCAGTAACACTTGCAAGGATCCTTAATGTGCCAATTGAGTTAAAAGGTAATAAATACTACTCAAAAGTGTTTAAAAGAGTTTATAACAAGCTATAAAAGAGCACTTTTTGAGTAGTAATCATTCCCCCCAACCGACATATTGCTAGTCCCTTAGCAATGAAGGAGACAAAAACACAAATAAGATAGTAAAATAATTTACAAAATCATGTTGATCACTCCAAAAAATCACAAGTGGCATGATTGTAGAGCATACTCTCTCATGGAACATTAAAGAAGCAAAACCCAACCTTCAACAAGAGTATATCAAATATCTTACCTTATCATAATTCATAAAGAGTAGGCATTGCAAATTTAAGTATTAAAAGGATTTCCACTCTCCTAGGCTCAATCATTACTCTTCCACAAAAATCTATGTGCTAAGCTTATTAGTTTCCAAATATAGTATTTTGAACTAATCTCTCCCCCCAACCTAGTTCTTACTCAAACTTAAGCAAACTGACCAACCTCCAATAGGTTAAGAACACACCTATTTTATTTCACAATTTTTTTCATTGTAGGTGTGCAATGCTAAAGGTATTGTTTTCTAAAGTGTCCACGTAACGGGGATCCATCGATGACTCCCAACCAATCAAGGTTTAAGGCATCAAGCTTTAAGGATCTTTCGACCACTAACTCAGATTTTACCCCGGACTTTTGAAATTGGAATTTAATACCCAAGCACCTACAATATGTTAAATTCCACCTATTCACCCTTGTAACGAGCATTGAGGTCAGTGACTCTCAACCAATAAAGGCTTAGGGCACCGAGTTTTAAAGATTTTCACCATATACCCCTCGGACCTTGCTCGGGTTTCAAAGCAAGCGTAACACTTTGTTCTTTTTTTTTTTTTTTCAAAGGCTCATTGGCATTTTATTAGGTGTCCTAACACTATTAAAACGAGGTCGAAGGTACTAAGTCTAAATTTTCCTAAGTTCAGGGGGTGAGATAGTTTTTCATCTTATAATCGGAACCTAAAGTGCACAGTGTGTGGTAAGATTAAAGTGGAAGAAATAAGGTTGAATTCAATAGGAGTTTCAATAATTCATCAACTTCAATAAGCATAATACGAACTCTAATATTTAAGTAAAAAGGTAAGAATTCAATTTCTCCCATTTCATTTTGAGAATTTTTCCTTAATAACCATTGAAAGTAGAGTAAAAAACTTTTAATATTAAGAAAAAATTTTTAAATTAAGCAAAAAGTACTAAATTAACAAAATAACTTAGCATTATTAACAATACTTACTTCCTCAACTCTTCCCCTAACCAAGATCAACATTGCCCTCAATGTGGCAAGAGCGATTGTAAATAAAGGGATGAAGTGGTACCTTCTGAGTGACATTGAGTCTGAGTCGTATAGGAGAAACCACATGATTAAAAAAAAAAAAGAGTAATGAGTAAAGGAAATAGAAAAAATGTCAAGTATAAACAAAAATGATGTGTATATATTACTCTGAGAAAGTACAATGCGAGATATGATCATGTAATACATCCAATCCCAGAATATAAAATTTCAAAACAAGTAATAATGTCTACTAATATACTAAGTAAATACAAAATAAAGAAATGATCAAGTAGCGGGGCTCTCTGGTGGAAATGATGGCTCTGTGGTTGTCTCGTGAGTGGCCTGGGACGGGACATCGACTTTGATAGTCTCCTTAACTGGAGCTATGGGCTTTGATGGTCCCAGAATGTCAATCTGAGGTGGTGGCAGGAGTCCTAGATGCTGTTGAATCTGACAAAGAATAGCAGTATGCTGGTCCTGTTGAGCACGTATGTCGGCTATCTGCCAAAATAAAGCATTGTACGTAGTGGTCAGTGTCTGGAACAAATGTACCATGGCATGAAACTCCGTGGCAGATATGGTGATGGAGGCCTTTGATGTAGGAGGTGCAACTGGTGGAACAGGAGGTATAGTTGGAGGATCAATAGATGTGGCCTCAAGCATAGGTGGTGTAGCAGGGACAGGTGGTACAGACTCTGTAGGAAGTTCGTCCTGCTGTGCCTGCTCAGCCTATGGTGGCACTGGAGATGCTGGCCTGGGTGGTGCTGCTACAGGTGCTGAATAACCCGTCAATTTTATCCATTTGTCGAGAGTGAAATTCTCTCGACAATGGTGGCGGCGCTCAAGGTGGGGCTCAGTAAGATAGCCCATGTGCTCCAATATATGACAAAGCAACCTCGGAAACAATAGTGAAATAATGTCGGCTCGCTGTAGCTTCTTCCTGTGAACTTTCTCCTCAAAGTGGAGGAGAGCGACCATAATTAGATGATGTGGCCCAAAATAGAAGCCCTCAAATATCCTGAATAACACGTATAGGATGGCTCATCGCCTCTGCATTAGATGCTAAAAAGGAAAAATGTTGGGCCTCAACAACACATCTACTAGGAGCATTCCAGATGGAAGCTCCTTACGTAGAAGGAATGAATCTCCAGAAGTCCCCCTAGATAGGATGCGGACCATGTTCCGCTGAGATATAAGGGACCACTCCCAGAAATGTGCTGGATCCACTGGCTCGTATGGAATATGGAGAGCCTCAGCAATGTGCCTAACCTTTAGGATACCCTGGCGCCTGTCAATGCTGAAATGAATGGTGGTAGGACTCTAGGCGCCCTAAGTAGTCATGGACCGATAGAAGTCCATCGCCACTCTGGGGTAGAAGAACTCCCTAGGAGTCATAAGGCGCTCAAGATGGTACCTCTTGAGTAGTCCAAATGAGTCTCGAAGCTCCGGCTGCTGTCGCATGGCCTCAATGTCAAAATAAAGCTTGGAATGAAATGAGTTGGCTCTACAATCTGAATTTCCCTCAATAGGAGGCACGGTGACCATAAGCCTCTTGATGATGGCTTCCGAGGCAATGCGGAAAGGACACTGAGAATCGGCAGGGGCCTGAGGATCAGGCTGTGCATACCTAGACGTCTCTCCAAGGCCCGAGGTCTTGACTCTCTTAGGTGGAATGTAGCGTACTGATGGCTCAGGGGGTGGAGAAGTCGGTGGTTTCTATGTCACGTATCGGCGCTGAGGAGGGCTAGAGGGCACCCTACCCTCAAAAGACGAAACGGTAGGGGCCTGAGGGGCCTAAGATAAATCCTAAGGAGGGGAGACTCTTGGTCGCGGCTCGTGAGATACTGAAGAGTCGATATGACCTCCTCTAATGTGCGCCATGGCCAAAATAGAGCGAGAGGTATAGGTCGCATTTTCCAATGGTTGGCCGCGGGACGTCCATTAGAAAGCCAATGGTCGCTTGGGCATCGCAAGGTTGTGGAGGATTTTGCAAGGAGCGGATGGGTTTGAAAAATGAATACAAGGCTTGGATGCCTTTAAATAGAGGTTTAAGTGACTGCTGGAATTTGCATAGACCTTGAATCAAGTTGCGAATATTGGGTTGAGTTGCAAACTGATTCGCCAACCTCTTTCAAATGTCGCAAGTTCGCAAGCGAAAGCTAGTTGCAATTTTTCGCAGCCCTTGCGAAATTTGCAACTGAATTTGGTGCGAAATTTTCGCATTGCCTTGCAAATTGCTCTATTTCATTTTAGAAAAAATTTGAAAAATTTCCACTGTTTGAATCCACCGCAAGATCTCAAAAACTAAATAATCACAACAATAATTAAAATTAAGCAGAAACACAATTAAATAAGTAGAAATTAATCAAGATTTTAAATAACATTAAAACAATAAATATGACGTAATGCTTCCGAACATACTAACCATCTACCAATTTCTGTTTAAGCTTATTGCTCAAGAGTATTTCCTCCTGTTGTCTCGAGTAAATGGCTCCAAAAATGGCTTGAGACGTTGGCCATTGACTTTGAAACTCCCGGTGCTATTGGAATTGAGTAGTTCCACTACTCCGTTTGAATACACTTGTTGAATAGTAAACGGACCTATCCATCTTGACTTCAATTTTCCCGGGAAGATGTGGAGCTTAGAGTCATACATCAAGACTCTTTGTCATTTTTGGAATTCTTTGCGGGAGACTAACTGATCATGCCACCTTTTCAATCTTTGTTTGCAATGTTTGAATTATTGTAGGCGTCATTTCTCAGTTCCTCCATCTCATTAAGGTCTAGAAACCTCTTCATGTCGGCTCTATTCAAGTCCATGTTGAGTGTCTTGATTGCCCACCAAGCTTTGTATTGCACTTCAACGGGGAGATGACACGCTTTGCCATAGACTAAGCGATAAGGAGACATTCCAAGAATGGTCTTGTAAGTTGTTCTGTAAGCCCATAGTACTCTACGCCAAGCCCTTAGTTCCATTTCCTGAGTGGTTTCAAATCATATCCCCGACCAGCAAAGAAAAAGACAATTGTCCAACCTCAAGTTCAGGAGACCGTGATCGAGCCGAACAAAACATTCGGAGCAGAGCAGACTGAGTGGTGTGAGACTATCGAGCTAGTTGTGCCACTTATAGTCAAAGAAGCGAAAAAAGAATAAATGACCGCCAATCTACGAGCTGGATTCCATGAGCGACAATAGAAACTATTGGGTGAGGCCATTGAAGTCGAGCCTTCGTCAAAGAAATAAAGGACGGGCGAAAAGGGCTCGTCCTCCAAGCTTGCTGCCAATGCTTCACTGATACTGATTCATCTGTTTCCACATGCTCTTAAGGCATAGGACGCGGAAAACATTCCTTTCTACGGGCTAGGAGAGATGGTCACCATATCTGGTGACAACTCTACGCCCAATGCACATACTCTACCAGCTACTGAAGCCGCTACCGGAAAGCAGCAATTCAGGGTGTGGGTCTACTGAGGAATGTAGATATGAAGAATGAAATGCTTTAGGTCGAGATCCACCAACTGAAATTGGATATGGCCACTATTGAATCATCTAGTACCAAAGCTAAGGAAGAAAATGCTCGACTAAAGCAAGGGCTTGAGCGAACCATGTCCAGCTTTGCCAAGGAGAAGAAAAAGTTGGAGGTGGCATATCAACAACAGGTGGATGATATGTTCTTTTACGACTACCCAATGTTGTATGAAGAAACATGACATTACTAATAATATACCCAACATTCCATCAGACGACGAAAACAAAGCTAAGTTGGATGTTGGTGTAGGGCAAGAAGACGGATTGGGAGCGAGAGATGGATCTACAGCAACCGATCGTGAATATTAAAATGAAACCACTTTTATTTTCCTTTCTTTTGGGCGCTTAGGTATTTTAATCATATAAACATTGGCCTTTGAGCATTTCCCTTTTTGGGTGCTATAAATGAACACAATTTTCAATGAGTTTCCATGTTTTGGTTTTCATGTTTTATGAAATTTGCCTGTGTATTACACCATCATATTCACTACTTGGCTCAAGTTATTCCCTCAACCTTGAGTAACATTAAGTATCTTAGGCCTTTTGTCATTTCTCCCATGGGAGGTTTAAGCCTAGTGCTGCTTAGGCTATGCCTTGATGTTCTTTAAATTTATGGCTCGGGTCATACTGGTCATGTCATTTACAATCCGACTTATTAGTTGTTTGCAATCTGGCTTGTTTAGCTGCACAAAAATGAAGTAAAAACATGATTTATGCACAACTTGCTTATTGATAGTATTTCTTCAAATTTGCTACATTCCAAGGACGGAGTAGTGGCATTCCGTTTAATGTCTGCAGATGGTACGCTCCTACTCCTCCATTTTTTTGTACAACATAAGGCCCTTCTTAATGGGACTGGTGCTTACCAACTCCTATTTCGGTTGTGTTCTCAAAGACTCTTCTGTACAATTGATCATTGATCAAAGTAAATCAAGTAGCCTAAATACAGAGCTTATATGCTTGTTTCCCATCCTCTAAAACCTCACCAGTGTTAAGATAATTGACAATAAAGTGCATCCACACTACACCTACATGGGCCACAACATGGACCCGTTCTGAAGTAATGGAAGGCATAAGGTGGACATAAACTAGCAGCATGATGGATTCAATGATGGGTAGGACAGTGGAAACTCTAACCAATGCATCTACTTTTTCGTTCTCTTTACAAGGAATACATTTGACTCTCCAATCATACAACTTAGCTAAACAGGATTCCACTCTACTGAGGTAGTGGGCCATACGTTCATTCCTGGCCTCATACTCTCGCTGGATTTGCCTTACCACTAATTGGGAGTCACTTTGTATTTCTACCTTCGATGCTGCAAGTGTCAAGGCAAGTTCGAGGCCAACTATAATTGTCTCGTATTCAACCTCATTATTAGATATGGGAAAATCAAGGCGGACGAACTACTCAATCATCTCCCTAGTAGGAGAGAGTAATACGAGCCCTAATCCAGCTCCTAATTCTTGTGATGTTTCATCTACATGCAAGATCCACCAATGGTTGATAGTGTCAATCTGCACCCGTTTTTGGGGTAACTCGACTATAAAGTCTGCGATTACCTAACATTTAAGTGACAAGCATGATTTGTATTGTATGTCATATTTGCTCAACTTAATAGCCCATTTCGTCATTTGTCTAGATAGATCTAGCTTGTGCAAGGTGACCCTCAATGGTTGATTTGTCAAAATTGTCACTTGATATGCCTGGAAATACAAATAAGGTTTTTTAGCAGCAACACGCAATGTTAGTGCCATATGCTCTACTTGAGAGTACCAAGTCTCAGCGTCTTCCAGTGCCTTACTCACGTAGTAGGCAGGTTCTTGCCCGTCCTCTTGGGCTTGTCAGAATAGGATGACATTGACTACATAGTCTAAGATAGCAAAATACACGTATAGTTCCTCTCCTTTCTATAAGGCATTGCTTAATAGCGTCATAAGCACTATTGCAATCCTCTATCCAGCCAAACTTTTGGGCTTCACACAAAGTAATGAAGAACATATGGAGCTTATAAGTGAATTGGGCTATAAATTGGCCTAAGGCTGTAAAACGACCAGTTAGAATGCATTTCCTTCTTAATGGACGGAACAAGTGTCTCAAGCACAACCTTCACTTGGTTCGAGTTCATTTCAATTCCTCGTTGAGTCACCAAAAAGCCAATAAATTTGTCGATGTTGACGCCAAATGCACATTTAAGCAGGTTAAGTTTATATTGTACTTCTGCATTAGGGCAAATGCTTATTCCAAGTGCTGCATGTGTTCCGTACAAGTTTTACTTCTGACGACATAGTTATCAATGTATACCTCCACTGTTCGTCCCATCAAAGGTTTGAAGATTTTTGTCATCAACCTCTAATACACTGCACCTGCATTTTTTAACCCAAAAGGAATGACGTTATAGCAATACAATCCATAAAGTGTGATAAAGACTATTTTTTCTTGATTAGGATGAAACATAGGGATTTGATGGTAACCAGAGAAAATGTCTAGAAAGGAAAGGATTCCATTTACAAACATGGAATCAACAATCTAATAGATATGGGGCAAAGGGAAGCTATCCTTCGGGCAAACGTCATTTAAGTTCGTATAGTCCACACACACTCGCCAGGTTCCTCCATTTTTTGGAACTACGATGACGTTGGCCAACCAATCTGGATAGGCAACTTCCCGGATAAATCCAATGGCCAACAGCTTATCAACTTTCGTCTGTATTATTTTTTGGCGGTTCGGGTAGAAGCTTCAGACTTTCTGCCTTATCGAACACATGTTGGGGAGAATATTCAGTTTATGAGCAAACACATACGGGTCAATTCTTGACATATCTAAATGACTTTAGACAAAGATATCTACATTTCGGTGGAGGAAGGCTTCTATGTTAATACATTCCTCCATTTTTAGCAAAAAGCTAGCATTGATTGTATGACCTTCCTCGTATGATAAAGTCAAAGATAGTAGAGGGTCAGCAACCGGTGATCCTCTTTTTGCCTGCTATTGTAATTGTTATTAACTCTTTGCACTTGATGATTCAAGTTCATCCCCAACTAAGTGTGGATCCACAATTTTCACGACACGTTCCCACTTGATTGGTGAGACTCGCTTTTGATTAAAGTGAAAAACTGATTTTTATAAAAAAATAAAAAAATAAAAAATAGAATTGCCACTTACTTTTATTTATTTATTTTTAGAGGGGAAAACAATTAAGAACAAAACCCCTAAAAGGACTCCTGATTTTTTGGAAAATCTGTCTGTGAAAAACCCGAGTCTAGGTTCGGGGATTAGATTACCTATCAGGAAGGTACCTCCAAAGAGGTAGCACCCCACTAAGCCCTAAATGGTCTCTACTAGTTTAGTTGAGGGAATTATGACTATTAATCAGTCGATTATGAATACCTTGATAAGTTGGGGTGATTTAAAAAACTGTACTAATTCTAACATGCCAAACAAGGATTCAAACCACAATAATAAAGAATGATAGTATACCTACCTGAATCGTAACTTAAGTGATATTACAAGATCATCAAAGTTAGTTCAAATATTTAACATGCATTTTATCAAAGAAAATCAATCAAACATCGAGGCATGAAACCCAATTAATGCATTTATTCAAAGCCAATTGTCAAGCAATTTTCCAATGCTTACTCAAATAAAAGAGTTTGAAGAAAAAATAACTTAATCTCAATCATAATTTATCAAACAATCAACATTCAATCAAACGAATTCCTAAATGTTAAATCTAACAACACTCATGTGTGACCTGATTTGTCAACACCCAACCTATTCTAATGTATTCAAAAGAAAAGAATGAGATCAAAAGAAATAAATAAAGAAGATATGGAATGATAAATCAGAATTGGGACAATTAGATAATTCGTCTCAAGGTTTCCAAAATTCGATTAATGCCTTGCTATTCTCCAAGTTATGTTTGACTCATCTCCTCTGTACAACCTAAAAAGTCTTCAATTTTATTGAATTTCTAGCCATCGAAATCACCTATATGCAGACACTTAAACTTCGGGCACTAATCATACATTATAGCATTAATTCATCTCATGCATTGAGGTCAGTTTAAGCCATTACATGATTGCCACTTTCAGCCATTAAATTTTCCATGATTTAGCTGCACAAAGCTCCATTGATTCATCCATTAAAATCAGCCTCTTATACATCCATTAACAACGGCATGTTCATTTATTAAAATTTCAACCTCATTCTCCATTAAGACTGCGCCTAAATCATGAATAATTTCACTAGAATTTCAGCAATCAACTTTCATCTATGCAACCTTCAAATTTATTAAAATTCTATTCTATTTCCATTTGAATTAAAGCAAACTTTCAGCCATAGTTTTCAGCTCGCTTATCAATGGTCCTTCACCAAATTTTCAGTACATTTCATTGTGAATTTTCAGCCATGAAAAAGTTTCTATCCACCGCCACAAATTCAGCCTTGAGATTCAACACACCTATGTAGCCCTATGTCATCATTTATCCACCAAAACCCTGCTCCATTGATTTTTGACCACAAACTTCACACATGCTACCACTTTTTCCATTAAAACTCACCAATGCGGCATGAATTTCAGCCTTAAATCTCCATATCCAATCCTTGAATTTGAGTAGATTACATCATTTAAAATCTTAGCATACCTCCACTTGAATTTCAGCCGTGAACACACACATATGCAGCCGCAAACATATTTGTGCCAGACCGTCAGAATTTTCTATTATTTATCATAGAACCAGACTCCAAATTCATGTACATGCAACCACCGAAATTCGTCTTTCCCTTCATTGCATTTTCACCATAAATTTTTGGCCATTTAATTCTTCATTAATAGCACCAAATTTCAGCCACACAACCTCCTCAATTCGGTCAAGAATATTACTTAAACAACCATGGGATTTCCACATGCACACCTTTGAATTTTTCGGTCACTTATATTCACCTATGCAGCTATACTAAATTTCCATTCACTTTAAATGTTAAAATAAAGAAAAAGAAGCACAAATTGTTATCATGATCACAACCAGCCACATTAATTCAATACATTTATATATCAATATGTTCCATTTTCATTAAATTTCAACGTGCTTTCATTACAATTTCAGCAACTATCCACTTAAATTTCCATAATATTCAGCAAACATGGCCATTAAAATTCAACCATAAATATTCATTAATGCAACCGTTTTTCTCCATGATTTTTCTACAAAATTCAACCATGACAATTCACATATACATGGCCACTATCTTATGGTGAAAGGTATTTCAACTATAACTACACTAAATGGTGGAAACTGAATAAAACCATTGATAGATCCAAGTGAAGATGACAACAAAAATGATTGATTACTACTCAAAAAGTGCTATTTGATAGCTTGTAATTAACTCTTTTAAATACTTTTAAGTAATAGTTATCACCTTTAACCATAACCCATTAACATATTAAGGACCCTTGCAATCAATTCTAATCAAATTGTGTTAAGTTTTGGTGTTTTGATAGCTTTTTTATCACCAAAGCAATCAGAGATTGAGGAGAGTTCTTTGGAATCCATGGCAAAGATGTCTGGACAGGGTGTCCGGACACATCATCGCATGGTGGCGCATGTCCTTTTGGGGAATCCGGATGGAGTTGCGCCGGATAGCAATGCGCGCCCCGTGTCATCCGGGAGAGGGGTCCCTACACCTTGCACACGCAGAAAGTCCCCCTTGTGCAGAATAGCTCATTCCACCCGGGGAGGAATTCTATCCGGCCGACCTTTCACCTTCTCCGGATATTTCATATCCGGAATTCCGTGCTCCGACATTTCACATCCGGAATTCCGTGCGTCGACATTTTCATCCGGATATCTTACATCCGAATGGGAGA
>JBAPGN010000514.1:0-27023 GCA_037355405.1 Vitis amurensis | reverse complement strand
AGTAGTATTACTAGAAAGTCGCAATGCACGAGGTAACTTCTATGGAAAAATAACCTTAAATGTTGTTCTCTTGATATTTAATATTGAGTTGGTAAGGTGTTCCATATAGAAATGTCAAATATAGGAAAGATGGGGGTGCCTTAAGGAACAATTCGGTAGCTTTCTCTCAAGCCTTGTCGACTTTTTACTAGTAACTGTTGATTGAGACTTGAGGTTTATTCTGGTTAATTCAGAGTCTATGGAATTTTGCAGGTGAAAAAATCAGTAAGGAGCAGTGGGAGGTTACAAGTGAAAGAGAACTTACAAAATTTCTGGTCCGGCTGGTCCAGTGAACAACAAGATTGGTCATGTTCCCAATGAGGTAAGATGTTAATCCCAAGTTGAATAGCATGTAAAAAATATCAAACAGCATCTCTCTTGGGTTCTCAGCATGCAAGTCTCCATAACCAGTAGTAGTTAGTGTAGTAATAGACCAGTAAATTGAAGTTACATATCTGTCCCAGAGGTTCTCTTCTTTGAAATTTGGATAGACTGCACCAATCCAGGTTCGTTCTGGATCCGGGTATCTATCTGCAATCAGATAGTTAAAGCATCCAGCACAGTGTACTGCAAACAGAGTTACCTGAAATCAAGCAGTAAGGAAAGCAACCCAAATTTTAATGGCTAAGTTGTAAGTTGACCCAGGTATCATCTCTAGGAAAGAGGGAGAAAGAAGTCCTGAATGGCTTACAGAAGTGAGCTTTATGCATCGAATCCAGAAGTAGTTGAACCGGATGTCCTTCTCTAGTCTGAATGAAAGCAAACCGGCATAGTGAGTATTGTGGCTCTCCCATAACAATTTGAAATTTTGAAGATAACCTAAGACATAGGTTTGAATTTGGTGATGAACCTTGCAAACAGGGAGCTGACTCGTCTCAGTCGCCAGAGCCTGAGCATGTTGAGTGCTTTATAGCCGAGTCCACTGTTATGCTTTGTGAACAGGAGGCTGAAAGCTTCAAATGGCGCTGTCGAACAGACATCGAAGATAAACCAGGTAGATATGTACCTGTGAGTGGCCTTGGGTTATATTCACAAAACTGAATGATTGTTCTGAATTGGTTACTGTCAGCAGCTGAAATGAAGGGTGTGATTCAAGGGCTGCACACTGACCTGATTGCAATTTTCTTGGCATCATCAACAAGAAGATAAGTTTCTGTGTCGAGATATGCTACAAAGAAAGTGAGAACGATATCAATGGCGAAGAAGCCATTGACAATGTTGTCGAAGATGAAAAGCGCGTCTTGCTTGTAGGGCAGAAATCCAAACTCAAATGGGCAGATCCAGGCAGAGTAGATGACCAGAATAATCAGCAACATTTCCCAAGCCCTGAAATGATGAACATGAAACGTGAGAGAAGCCGTAAATGTGGAAGGCAATCCAGCAACAAACCAAGACAAGGATCATAACCTATAACGGGGACTGAAAGGAGAAATTATGTGTTTTTGAAGCTTTGTTGCCTGGTTGATTCTGGCCCCAAGAGATGGGAGGAGATGACTAGAGAAGACGGAACCTAGGCTAGTTCTCTCCATTTGGAACTCTTCAACACAAAACCGTTGGAAGAAGGCTTTTGCACAAGAAAACGACATCTTTTTGTATTTGAATTCCTCAAAGGCTACAGTAGAGGCCTGTTAAACTTCACAGGGTAAGTCGCTGAGGAAATGGTTATAAATAGGGAAACCGGTGCGTGCTGACACAGGCACTTTGTTTTTCTCCTCTCTCCTCTTCTCTTCTCTGTTCTGCTTTTATACATAATCCTTGTGACTATGCAGTTAGTGGGTCATCAAGGATAAAGGAGAAAGAAGATGTAGAAAAAGGAAAAAGGTGAAAAAGAGAATCTAGTGTTCTGTTTCAAGGAGCAGGGTAAACGGGAAATGAAACAGTAGAGACAAAGGCCAAGGAGTCGAGCTAGAAATAGAACATAACATTGGAGGGGGGAGGCAATGGAAGTGGCAGACATCAGGCTTCCTGTAATGCAGTTGCAGAGGAGGAGACAGAGAGAGAGAGAGAGAGAAAGTGAAAGAGGGGAGAGGGGATTATGGTATAATGGTGGTGGTAGTAGTGGTGGGAGCTCCATCATCAATAAATGTGGAGACTTATGAAGGACAGATTGGAGTGTATTTTTACTATTTTATGGTGTTTTCACTTCATAATCCAGATATGGACCAGACAGCCGTAGTAGATTTGAAGAGAAGCTCCCAGTTACAGACGACACGTGGACCAATGGAAGCTCCTTTTAGAGGCACGTCATCTTACAAAACCATCTCAACAAACTCAAGCTTAACTCGTGTTTCTTTCTTGGTAGGACTAAGGAGCCGAGGTTGTTTCTTTATGCAACCAACCAGAACCATAAGTGTGAAATGGATTCCCTCCATATATCCAGCCACCTCTCTCTCATAGACCCACTTCCAATCAGCCGACGCCCTATGCTTATCAGGTTTCACCGACCACTGGCCCATCATCTGATCTTCGCACTGCTTATGCTTACTCATGATTTCTCACCTTTTTTGGTTCCACCTATCTTACAGAAAGTCGGATGCTTTGGATTACTCATGATATTTTGTTTAACAGTAGTTAAAGAAATAATTTATTAAACAAAAATAGTGAATATTCCTTCTGGGACATAATGGGCGTTGTTATCTGCAGCGGGTTGTAGATGGAACAAAACTTCATAAAAGCTCTCTCATTGAGAAGAAAAAAAGGCCCAATGAGGCCCCAGAGGATTTCCTTGAAGATTTCATCCAGAGGGATCTATGATTCCCAAATTTTAGCCCACTTGCATCTTTCGGATATTTACTTTGTCCACCCATCTCAACCCATTTAATTCTTCTAACGTGTCGTGTTCCTTCTTCTACATATCAACCAAAAATATTAGGGGTTGCAGCCTTGCAGGTCTAACTCTCATTATCAGAGACTCCAGATCATATACCGGTTACGGATAAGTGGCACCTCCCACCAAAACCAAGACCAACCTTGCAGTTGATGTAAATTAATAAACAAAAACAAAAATTAAATTTAAAAGAAAAAAAAAACCATAACCCTAAGATCAATATGGTTTTCCTTTAATGGTGGGTGTTGCAGGAAGAGAAAGAGAGTTGAGAAGCGAGGTAGCAGCCCAGAAAGGCACATGGATCACATGGGTCTTGGGGGTGCTGCCTGCTGAGGTTGGGTCAGGGACTCAGGGTTAGGTGGGGTGAACCCTCTCCAATCATTCCAGGGAAGTAGGTCAACATTAGAGGTCTAAGAAGTGGGCATGCAAGTTCAAAAGGCGGGTCTACTCATGAGGCCCGTGAGACAGTCCTACATTTTGGGAGAGATGAGTGACGTGGACAATGCGACTCTCCTAGTTTAGTTTAAAGTAATGGTTAAGAAGAGTCTTCGTAAGTGTGCCATCTAGAAGCCACACGGGTAAAGGCCTGGCAGTGTATGATGAAAGGCGTGAAGTTAAAAAAGGCGCACACTTGGGGAGGTGACTGAAAGTGAACCTGAACCACCCCCCACCTCCCCCACCATCTTTTATGAATATTCAAGAAAGTTATATATAAAAAAATACTGAAAGAGTTACAGTTAAACTGTCGGTTAGGACAGTTGTGGGGGCCCCTACTTTTCCCTAACAGGTGTGTTTGTTACAGAGAAGTGGAATGTTTTTCTGACTTTGAACTCTAAATTTCGGTATTACATCTTCTTGGGAAGATTAAGGTCGTTGTTCAGGAGTTATTCTTTCACTCACTAAAACAAAAAGAAAAGAACAAATATTCTGTATGGCGTGGGGGCAATCTAGCATATGATACGGTGATGGGAGGGAAGAGTAGAACCACGAATGCAGGGTGCAGGAGGGGGTGGTCCTATAATATGGTGGTCCAAAATGAAACCTTCCTGCCTTCGCCTACTGCTTTCAAATTTCATCATCTTGGTGGGGTGAGCCTGAAGCGCATTTACCAAATGTAGGTGCCTTACAGCGGTGGATCTAAACAACTTCTTCTGGGGGGCTACCCAGGATGCAATCTAGGGCATCTTCACATGGCTCATACGTTGTGTGTTCCCTTCATTTTTCATTTTAATTATTATTCAGCAGCTGCCTCATGCCTTGATTTATTGCCTCTCTATCTTCATATATATATATATTTAATATTTAATAGTTAATAGAAGTTGGGGATCAAGTAAATTTTTTGAATCTAGTGGTTTACGTACTCGTGTATGTGCCCCCACATGACATGCACGTGATTTGTAAAACTGGCTTTTGACTCTCGGAAGAGGTCCCTAACATTGGTCAAGTTGCAAAGAGAACTAAGGGATCGAAAAAAGGAAGCCTGTATAATTGTTGGGGGGTACATAGGCTTAGCGGGTGGGTCATACTCTGCCACACTCAAATCAGAAGCTCAAGATTTGTGTTATTTTTGTGGTGTACCAGCTCATACACTTGGGTTTCAGTTGCAGCCCCAACCAGTCCCACTTTTCCTTTCTTCCCCACCATCATCAGCTCCTCTCTCGTACATGCATTATCGGTAGGGATATATTTCAAATTTTGTCAAAATTTTGAATTGATTTCCAGCCTATCTCGCTTCAGCTCTCCATGGTGAGTTGGTTGAGTTGTTTTCGGGTGTGATCAATGTGACATCACCCTTTATTATTCACTCACTCATACGTGAATGGAATTAAATGACTGTTTAGTGGGGATATTTGAAACTTAATCTATATGGTATGGTTTTAGGACTGGAGTGTCTTGATCTTCAAGGATCCGCCCCCCATTGATGAATCCAAAGAGAAAATTCCCATCTGAGAAAAGTTTTTCTTCTTTGATCAAATCTAGAGTCACCTTCAATAGATTAAAGGGAGCCTCTTTTGGTACCCATATTCTCGTCTCTAGGCGTGCCCATTTAGGGCGGCCTATGCAAATCATTATCCCCATTGTGCTTGGTTTACCTCATTAGCTCATATAAATATATATTGCTTTAAATTATTAAAATAACTTATACTAATTGGGAAAGTTGAGTAAAACCCGTCACCATTGATATTCATTCACTATTTTCATCATTACCATAACTTATAATTTGTTATTATACTCTTAAATTTGTTTCTTTTACAAACTTTGATGCAAAACAAAAGTTGAACAGAAACCCACCACTATGTATATCCCTCTTATATATTTTCTTTTTCAATCATTATCATAATCCTAATTAAGTTTCTTTCTTTCGCGGACTTTGATTAAAAACAAAGGTTGAATAGCATATGATTTCTCGTTATTTTCATGTTGGAATAGCATATGCAGAAGTTCTTAAGATATAAGATTGTCCCTTGAAGGTAATTTAATTTAGAGGTGTGGTGGAATTAGTTTTCAGCCATCCAACAACATAACATACGCACATGTAACATCATTTTTTTTAAATAAAATAATAAAATAGACAACCTCAAAAAAATAAAATCATGAAAAACGTTACTATGAAATTGGCACAACCCCATCTATAATTTGGGACGACATGGACTGTGACATAACGTAACCATACCGCGTGAACGTTCCAAATATCTCATGGGCATTATTATTGAATGCAGGAAGAGCAAGAAAGAGCCAATTTTGGCAAGTTGTTGGGAAATCATTGTTGATCAAATAGTGGGGTTAAGAGTTGGATACTTGAATCTCTCTCAAAAGAATAGAAGAGATAAATGCATGGGGGCGGGGAGGACTGAGGAGGGCGAGATATTCATATGTCCACCTTTGAAGTGATTGGCCAGCGAAGATCCAATAAGTGTAGGAGGAACACCGGGGACCAAGTTTACTCTCCATTGCCGTGAAGAAGGGGTCATCTGCCCACGTTTTACCATTTAGTGTGGCCTTTTTTCAGTCATTTCATGTGATGAGGCCTTTCATGGTCCACACTTTTATTTAGTGGCTGCCACTCGCACTTATCCTCTTCCTAAGATAAGATACATCAAACCCCAACATATTGCCCTAATATCCTCACCTTATTCTTGTTTTTCTTCCTTCTTTTTCTTGTTTTTTTTCAAAGCTTCTAGGGTTGATCATAGCCAATTGGGTGCTGCCAAATGGACATGGTTAGTGACATGGGGTGATGTGATTCGTCTTTGATGAGGTTTTGGTAAACTCAGCCGTCCCCTGCTAATTACTTAGGGGAAATAGCATGCGGGCAGTTGAGATAAAGAGGTGGGAACTGCCTTTTTGACCTTGAGAAATATGAATGCATTCGGTGTAAGCTTGTCATCTTTTTCGTATCTGCGTTTGGCCGAACTGAGATGAGACAAAATAATTCATGCCATAGGCCTCCTCCGATCTTTGGTTATGGACTTTGGAGAGTAGTGTAGTCCTTCTCATTGAAAGCGTCAAACAAGGCATTCTGTGGTCCTTTTCTTCCACTCTTGATGGTTTTCAATAACATGACTCAAAAGGTTTAAACTGCGAGAAATAATAAATTAATCAACGATGGAAAATGAATCTCTTTATATTATTTTAAACGTTATTCTAAACAAATAAGCTTTAAAGCATCCAAATATTATTGATCATGATAGAAATCTTCTACTATTTATGATTGAAAGCTCAACTTTAATGACTCGATACCAATTAACCAAACATAAATAATTTCATCATGTTTAATACATTGCTATGAAGATCAAGAAATTTAATTTATAGTACAAGGGAGATGTCACAAAGATAAATGTCTAGTGATCATGTCGATAATCACGACGATAATTATGTGAAGACTGTCGTATTATGAATTGATTGCCACTAAAATGACCTATAGAAGATGCTAATCATTTATCTATCAAGCTTAATAAGAATATGGAGTTGGTGGTGCCCATTTTCCCATGCGTCCAATCCAAACACAGCCCAATGATTGCAACCCTTAAAAGAAAAAATATTCAAGGATTAATTTTGGGAGGAGCTAAGGCATTGAGGTGTGTCAATGGGCAATTGGTGGAGAAAGAAAAGGTAAAAGTAGTGTTCTATTTGGCTTAGACTTTCCCTTTTTGAACCAACTTTGGACAAGTTAAAAAGCTAATAGGAGACTTGAGCTTTGAATTTATAAATTACTCACTTTTTAAATAGATGGGTATCATAAAGTGTGAATGAGAAAGTAAGAAAGTGTAGTGCGTGGTCATCATGAAGTTGGAAGCAATAATCAAGTATGTGTAAGGTTACTTCAACATTTTGCCTTATAATACCCAAACAATATCTTTTAGTTGTATACTTCATCAACAATTACACATTTTTATCATGCATGCTAAAATTTTGAGCTTTCTTATATGTAACATAAGTGATAAAAAAAAACCCAAGAAATAATTCAAAATTTATAAACTTTTAAGATAAAATTAGAACTCATTTAAGTTAAAATGGGTATTTATATCATTATAACGTAATATCAGGCACTATCTTTATTTAAAAGTGTATAAAACAACGAATATTTTCGAATAAGATGATATAATTTAAGATAAAAAAAAAGATGGATTTTCAATTTATATATCTTTTCAAATACATAAGAATACAAAAACACTCATTTTTTCTCTTTAAAAAATTGATCGTATAAATTTGTAATCAGCAATATGTGTTTTTAAATGATTAAAAGAGATACCATTAAATAAAATTAAAACAAAATTGGGCTATTTGACTAAATTAAAAAATTAGTATTATGTGCAAATTTAATGGAGATTCCCATGATTCCACTTGAGAAATTTGCAGTTGCTGACATGGAAGTGCCACTCATATTGATGATATATATTACTGAAACAACACTTCCAGGATTTAGAAAGGATACTTGGATGGTTCCACTTTGAGAATTGAGATTGCCCCACCACAAGGGGCAAATATGTTGGACCAAAAGTATATCCTCTCTAAAGTCTGGACAAGGCAATAGGAAATATGGTAGGACTAGTATTGATGAGTCCCATGACTTTGAACCAAAAGTAATATCTCCATGTGCTTCCACTTGGGTTATAATTCAATGTCAAGCAACCATTCCCCTTAGTTGAAGATTTTGTGGAAAACATTCATGTGAAGTGTTTTTACTAATAATTCATGTTTAGTTGACTCTATCCTTGTAATAATTCTTAAGTCATGACTCATCAAGAAGTACTCCTAGCAAAAGAAATAATATTTGACAACTAATGGGAATTAGTGGGGGAACATGAATCATCTTTTGATTTCTCTTGTCAACTAGGAAAAAAATCGTCAGCAATAAAAAGTACTAAAATGATAGTGATGTTTTTTATTTTATCTTAAATCTAAATTAATTTTAATTTAACTTGAAGTCTAAATAATATTAAGTATTAAATTATTTATTTTTATATATGTATTCTTACTTAACTTTTTAAAGCAATTATTTAACTTATCACTTATTTTAAGACAATCTTGTCTTAATGAAAAAAACAAAATTATTTTTATTTTATATTTTAAAGTAACTTGCTTGAAGAACTTAAAACAAAAAACAAGAACATTCTTTTAGAGATGTTTTTGATCAATTATGAAAATTGGAATGAATTAGTAGCCGATGAATTTGCTAAGAATGCATTTGACAAAATAATGAGTGAGAGTACGGACAACTTAAAAGAAAGATGTGGAATCAAGCGTATGGTTTTCAAGTTCATTCATCATGTCGTCATTCAACCAACATGAGGATTATACAATGAATGTAGGAGTAAATGCAATACAACCACACACATACATTCTATCTATTTATCTATTCGTGTGTGTTTGTGTGTATATATAGGCTCAATAATGGTTGATCATGAAATATCAAATTTAATAAATAAAAGAGAAATCAATAAAGGCTCAATAAAACCGATCATGGAATATCAAATTTAACTAAAAAAGAAAAGAAAGAAAATCGATAAAAATAAGAGGGAAAATGATAAATGAATTTAGCTTAGAAAAATTGTGGATTGGTCTATGTAATGTTATGAGTATAAGGGACAAACTTCACATCTCACATTGTAGATGATACCAAAAGATATACTGGGAGTGGAAATTGGAAAAGAAGTAGGCACTTGGTAATGATGGTTGGGGTTCAAACTTCTCATGAACTATATCATTCCATGCGCAATACTGGAAGAATAATTACTTCATGGTTGTACGACATGTAATTTCCTCAATCATTCCCCTTTGTGGTGACAATTCCCTATCAAGATTTTCCACCAATGGTGGTGGTGGTGGCGACCGGTTCAGAACACACTTTGGGTAGGCAGCGACTCAAATGGGTACGAATGAAGTATATCCTATCCTATGTTCTATTTATTACCTAGATCTATCAATCACCTATAATGGAGGGGCCAATGAAACTAGGGATTTTTTTTTGTCTTTTTTTTTTTTGGGGGGGTTTTTTTTTGTTAAATTTGATTTTTATAATAATAATGAGACCTATGGAATAAGGTAAAACCGAAAGAAATCAATCAAGATTTGTTATCAAACATTCTCAATCTAAGATTTTATGCCGACTTTGAGATGACATGAATCTTAGATAGATGTTCAAAACTTTTAATGCTCATCTACACGAGAACAATACATGTGTAAAATTATATTCTTGAGATGATTAAATTTTATATATTTTACATTATAATTGGACTCGTTGTCATTTTATTGTGACAAGATCTCTCATGTAGATATTCTCAGCTTTTTTTTTATGATTATTTGTTTTGTATACAGATCATTATATTTTACATATTTTATATTAGAATTGGACGAGTTGTCATTTTATTGTGACAAAATCTCTCATGTAGATATTCTCAACTTTAATATATATATATATATATATATATATATATATATATATATATATATTGTAATTATTTAGTTTATATACAGATAATTAAACTTTACATATTTTATATTATAAATGGGCACGTTGTCGTTTTACTGTGACAAGATCTCTCATATAAATATTCTCAGCTTTGTAATATTATTATTTTTTTGTGAATATTTGCTTTGTATACAAATATTTAAATTTTACATATTTTATATTAGAAATAGACTCATTTTTATTTTGTTGTAAGACATTCTCCCATGTAGATATTCACGGCTTTTTAATATTTTCTTGTGTAATTATTTGCTTTGAGTATAGAACAAATAATTTTTTACATGAAAAAATACGGGTCTTTACACACTCAACTATTTAGTTGTATTATTGAAACATCCATGTTAACCATTTAAGATCTAATCAATATAATTAACATAATTGAACTTGAAAGACTACAACTTTATCAACTAAGGGAAGGGCTCAAATTTTAGCATATAGTTAAAAAAAAAAAAAACAAAAAACCTAGGTTATGTTTGGCTCCCAAAAAAATAGAAAAAGAAAAAAAATTAAGAAAAATATTTTTTTTTTCATATCTAATCTTACTAAAAAAATATATATATATATATAAAATAAATATAATTAAAATTATTAAAAAATTTATATATTTTAAATTATTTAATCTTTATATGGAAGAGTTAAATAAGTAAAAATGAATTAAATAATTTATTAACTTCTAAGTTTATTTTTTATTTTCTTCAATTTTTTTTCAACTTTTTATTTCGATTTTTTTTTTCTTTCAAACTTTGTGGAAGCCAACATACCAAAATATCCATCTTTAGAACAATTACCCAAAAAAGAAAAAAAAAACCCACAAAGTATAAAATTATAAATATGGTTTTATTTGGAACAAAGCGACAAGGTACTCAAACGTGCAACGAAATTTGTAATTGTAGAATAAGATGGCCACGATGTGTGTAGGTTGAGTAAGCTACATTCCAAAATCCCAACCACAATTTCCGGTAGACATTTTAAGAGAAATTAAGAAAACAAGAAGGAGAAAAAGAAAGGAAAATTTTGGAGGAGCATGCAAGATGTTCCATTAAGTGAGGACACACCAGAGTGTGGTACCCCATTAGATTCATTCATCCTCTCCAAAACCAAAAGAGTGCATGACTCCACCTCTCCAACTGAACATGTCAACCAAGGAGAAGGAGACTAATACAATGTCTACTGGCTAGCTAGCTTCTCCAATGGTGATCAGGTGGCATGTTTTCTTCTTCCGTAATCATGATCATCCTATGGAGCTTTCTAGTGCCATTTGTAATTGTACCCCCCTTTTTTTCTTTTGTCTCTTTATTCCTTATATTCGCCGGACACTAGGGCTCTTCATGTGCCCACCTAGGTGGCCGTTACGCGCTAGTGAAGTCTGCCGTGTAATTACATACAATCCGTAGGAACCGCGTGCTCTAATACGCCCAGTGGTGGCCGCAGCGCTAGCCTTCTTCTACACCTTACAAAGATCCCCATGCTTCTGCTAATGCCTAATGGGATTCATCATTCAACCAAGGAGAATTTCTCCCAAGCCTTCTTTTTTTTTTTTTTCTCTAATGATATCTACCCAATATTAAAAATTTAGACCATTTTTAGGGTACGATAAGATTTAGATCATAATATAAAGATATAAACTATTAAAATTCTATGATATTATTTTATTGGCGGTGTCTATCCCCAAAAAAAATACACTTTAGTACTGTAATTGGATCCTCTTTTATATATTCTTATAGATAAAAATATTGAAAGGAGTGACTTGTTGCTTCTATTTGCCATTTTTTGGGGCATGAAAATTGAAAAGTATTTTAATACATTTTTTTTCTCTCCGTATTCTCATTAGAACTAGTAAATTAGCTCCTCTAGAAGGGTTGGGCAGATGCATGAAAGGAAAAAATAGCATCAGATGGGTGGGGGGGTGGTTTATGAGTGGGAAGGTAATGAAATTATTTTCAAAAAGATTTTGAGATGAGAATGATGGTGGCGGGCTGATATGAGACCACGTGAAGAATATGTGGGGTTAAACTGAGAAAGAATATGTGGGGTTCCTACTTTCACTCCGTGTCTTTGTGCTTGGAGCATTTTTTTTATGATGCAACCCCTCTCCAACTTCGTCCATCCACTCCTCCTCCTCCTCCTCCTCCTCTCCATTTTTAATTTCTAATCTCCTTCTCTTCTGTTTCCACCAAAAATGAAAAAGGTGGGGCGCAAAACCGGGCACTTCTTTTGTCTGTTTCTATTTTTTTTTCCTTATAAAATTTCCTTTTGACTTTATACCATGGAATATGCCATGCCTACACAACCCAAAAACTCAATTTTTTTCATAGCTATCCTTGATTCTACGAAAAAACTAGGAAGGAAAAATAAAATTAAAAAAATAGAAAATAAAATCAATAAAGTATTTTATTTATTATTTAAAATTATTTTATTTATTTTTTATAATTTTTTATTTAAAAACTAAATAATTAAAAAATACATAAATTTTTAATTTATTTTAAATATCTTTTTTTTTTTTTTATGATAATTATAATAAGAAAAAAATTAAATTTTTTTATATTATTTTCCTGCAACTGAATATCAGGCTGATCTACCGTCTACGGACATTAGTTGATAGGTCCTTATCTAGGGAGTAGGGTCTTGGATTTGTGATGTCTTTTCCATCAGGTTATAGATTCAGTGGGGTACGGATATGATAAGGAATTAAGGATGCCCAAGTTATTCTATGCACTCAAAAAAAAGCAAAAATGGACAACATGAATCTTATGAATTTAATATTTATTTTCTTTTTATCACTATATAGATGCCTAAGTCGGAAAGGAAATCCGAAATCGGAATTAATTTAAAAAGAAAATGATAAAAAAGAGAGAGCAGGGGCAGCATTCTGTTGGTGTAGGCTCCTAAAGAAGAGCTTGAGATCTGAGTTCAAAATTCCTATTCTGGATGCTGTGATTTAGTGGGGACTTCAAAGGCCGATTCACAGAGCAAAGGGTATTATCAAAGTAAAAAGGGTGGTCCAGCTAAATGCCTACCAGTAGTACCCACAATATCATAATATTGAATGTTGACCATATTCCCTAATACACACCTGCTAGAACTATCAACATAAAATGAAATGATACTTTTGATAGACTTAGAATACTAGTGTATTAATCAATGCTAGTGCCAGTTTTGAGTTGATTGACTCCCACTATTTCATGCCAATATCAACAGTGTGTCTTCAGAGGAAGTACAAATTGTACTGGCAAAGCGTGTTGTGTCCAAGTTTTCTATTTTGGTGCCGACTGGCATGTTAGAAAACCCACCGCAGGTTACTGTTGTTGTGGTCTTATATTTTCCCTATTTGGATAAATCAATTATTAATGGATATATTCTATCAGTGTCCCATCCAAATCATCAGTTTTGGGCTCACAGAAAGTAAGCTTAAAGGCCTGCTAAGGCAAAAGAAGGAAGATTAAGGAGGCTCATTCAGTTTCAATTTTGGGCTCAAGAAAACTCATCCCAACTAAGCTCAACTAATTTTTTCCAGTTAGGTTCTCACCTCAGGTCTCCATTTATAACCTTTCCTTCAGCTTCAGATTCAATGGCAGCTCATGTTTGTTTAATGACTATGAATATAAAAACCCAAAATTAATAAAAAGTAAAAAACCCTTGGCATCATAGGTTCATTGATCAGTTTAATAAACCTGTCTGTATTAAGTAAAGTTGTGGCCAGATACAAACAAACAAAAAAAAAAAAAAAGAGACTATTTTTCATAAAAAAAAAAAAAAAAAAAAAAAAAACAGCCCACAAAAGCAGAGTGACAACAGCCAGCATTTGTAATGTGCACTACAGTTTCAACTAGAGACAAAAAGGAGAGAAGCGATATATTCAGACATCTAAAAGATAAAAAAATGATAGAACTGCCCTTAAAATGTGCACATAATGGATATTATGCTTTGGCTTTTCCAGGCTGTAGAGCTTGAATCTTTTGTTGTAATTTAAAAACCTGCAAAATTAAACCAACAGAAGCAATAAATGCAACCGTACGAGATAATAGTAGATATGATTCCAATGCAAGCAATATGACTAAGGGAGTGTCTATTTCCAAACAAAACAGAAAGTACATAAAAATTATTCAACTGTGAATCATTGTCTTATCATCCTCAATGTTCAACTAAATTGTACCAAAGGATATCTGCCACAAAACAAAGGGTATCAAATTAAGACTCCAAGTGGCCATGTCTTAGCCACCAAGTATTTGCTACAAATTAAATACCAACTCAGGGACAGGGTTCTGCCTCTGCCCCTCCCAATAAGACAATACAAAAAAAGAAAAAATTAGAGCATGACAAAAAGGGAAAGACACTAAAACTAAAAGGGACGAAAATCAGCCGAGTTAGCAAACAATAGATTATGCAAAACAAGTCATCACCCTCTGAGTTGATGCATCGGAGGACAGCCAATCTAGTCAGAACACAGAATTCCAGGATAGAAAAGTAAAAGGAATATATTTCAGCAAAGTTGCAAGCAACAGATAATGCGGAACATGTCATCATCATCTTTCAAATTGATCACTTGGAGTACAGCCCAAGTGTAGTCGGCATTCCATAATTAGCAAGATACAACCATTAAAGTTAACCCAACCACCATCCACCATAGAACCAGGCAACCCCCCACACAACCAAGGAAAGATGGAGAGGAGGAGCACCTAAAAACTAAATTAAGCAGAGAAGCATAGGCTGCCTTGGTACAAGTGATCCCAAAGATTATCTGGATACCCAAGGCAATGCCTAGGGAACAACCCACTCTGGCAGAGACTAGAACAAACTCTATATGAGCATCAGAAGGCATAAACCTCAATCATTTATCTTATGAAAATGAATAAATAATTCATTAAAGCACCAGACGAAGCGCAAATTGGATGAAGCAATTATGAAACTAAAATCTATTATTATCTTTTTAAGTGGAGAAACATTCAGAATAGGGGATCCATAAAATTAGCTTTTAAGAGTTGCAGATTTACTAAGCATTGTGACCAAAACCCAAGAGTTGTGTCCTAGTAAACTTAGCTTATTTTGAGTATAGGAATTCCTACTTTGATGAGTAATATATTTCATGGATCCTGTTCTCTAAATTTTGGCTCAAGCTGCATCATCTAGGATAAGATAGCAAGTATTGCCTTAACTTCTATCAAACTAGCTAGGCCGAAATGGAAAAGAAAGGAGTTCATGGCTAAGATACACCTGAAACTATGAAAAATGGCAGAAACAACTGTTCTTCTTTGCCCTATATGATTAACCAGTTCCCGGCTGAATCTTAGTCCTTTGTGTAGTGAAATGTCCAAGAGGGTAAGGGTGGTCTTTGTTAATTCTGAGTCCTTTCAGTTTCACTCTAGATGGGTAAAGGGGTGAGTGAGGTACACCAGAAAGAGGTAAAGGCTATAAGAGATGGACCAAGTTGAGCAGAGGAATGCTGGCATGGCTCCTAGAGACCCTTGACCATTGTTGTAAACGGAAGGGGGAAAGTTGTTCAAGGGAGAAATGAAGGACCATGGTAGATGGTTCAAGATAGAAATGCATCAAAAGGAATTGGAAGATACATTCGATCTTCTTTTTTATCTTTTTCTTTTTTTTCCCTTTTATAGGTAAAAATGCAATTATATTAAAAATATATGGAAGAGGCACACCAAAGTACGCACAAAGTATACACATATCATCGAAAGGTAAGCAAAAGGAAAGAGCAACAAACCACCACCCAAACAAAACCGAAGCCTTAAAGACCTAGGAACCCAACATGCTCTTAGCCAATCTTGCCTTCGTTGTTCCCATATACTAGATCTTCCCCTTGAACCTTTGGAGAAGAATTTATCAAACAGATTAAGCTGGAACCCCCACTGCTCCTCCCCTACACTAATCTAATATAGGGGAACTTTTGAAATTAACCAAGTATTCTAGATTTCGAATCCCCCTCTCGAAACGAGATGTCTAGTTTGCTTTCTCTTCCCCCTTTAAGTGGAAACATTATGCCCTCTCCTCACCTCCATCTTCCTCAAAAGGAGATAATCTCCTTTTCAAAACCCACAACTAGCATCCCCACGAAATTATTGAAACTTGTCAGCTTATGACAGATCCTGTCACTAAGATGCTCCTCCCCCATCAAACAACTAGTATTCTCCCCAGAAGACTCGAGATCCTCTAACCTATCCATAGTTTCCTTAAACTCGGGTCCTTTCAAAGCCTTCTCCTAGAATTCCAACAACAAGCCATTTTGAAGCACCATACTAGGCAGCCCATTTCTAACTGCCACAGGACCCAATAGAAAGACCCATCTTCGGTTGTGACCCATTCTCTCCACCTGGATAAGAATCCTTGGGCTGATACAATAGTGCACTGCCGTCACCAAACAACCCAACTGTAGAAACAGAAAGATTAGAGAGAGGAGAAAAGCCTACCCTAAGGTGGAGGAGGAGCAATAGAAAAACACCTACCTTTGAAACATGTTACTTTTGCCAAAAGAGTATTGACTCCTGATCTCCTCACCTCTAAAACCTAGGTCATCACCAACACAAGAGGGTTGATGAAGGACTCTAAGTTGCTCATTTGCTCTCCATCGAAAGAAGATATCTAGAAGCCCTCTTGAGCCTTCTTCTTCTTACTTATTACCCCACTATCACTAACTATCTTGAAGTCTATGGGTGGGCTAGTAGGAATAACCACATGCCAACCCTTGACATGCCCACCAAAGCACCCTTCCTCCGACTTGCTTTTCTTTGCCATGAACTAGCCCAATTGAGACTTGCTAAGGAGAAGATAGAACATGCTTCATTACTATTCTTGAGGGGTTCAAACTTCTAGGATGGGTTATCATGGGTCGTAGGTTAAAAGAGTTGGGTATGGTTTTGACAATAAGAATGGATAAGAGGGCAAGTATAGGGTCCAAAGAAGTTCGAAGAAGACCTCCTTAGTAATGGAAGGAGTTAGCCATGTGAAAGTTGCTAAAAAAAAAAACCCTAAGAAGAGTAGGAGAAGCAAAGTGGCTCCAAGTTCCCGATGCTATGTAATTTTCAAAGATGGAAGCCCTTAGATTTTGTTTGGTAGATAAGTAAGAAATTATCTATCACCACGTTCCAAGTTTCAAGAAGTGAAAAAAGGGGCTAACATTTAGTGGAAGCTCCATGGTCTAGTGAAAGTGGCTCTATAGAATGATGCTTTGGATTGGTGGGTGCCAATAGTAGGTTGCTCTCATTTGGACGTTTAGAGGGATGTATCTTGGGTTATATTGCCAAGTTTACCTCTACAATTATGGGGCATGGAATTCTCTAAGAGGGTATAGGATGCTTATAAGGGCTTCATAACAATCGATGAAGAGACCAAACAGCTTCACAAGCTAAAATGGGCAAGAATCTTGGTAAAAAACAACAGAAAGGAAGTGCCAAGAAAATTAAAGGTGGTTGTAGGCTTTACTTCTTTTTCAATCCCACTATGGTGGGAAACTCAATTTATGACTTAGCTTTGCAAGTTGCAACTATGGTTAGATCCCCAACCAAAGATTCAAAAGTGAACAACAAGAGCCTCATGCAAGAAGAAGAAATGGTGTCAAAGTCACGTGCTTTGGTGCTCATAGGCAAGGGGAAATGGAGGTAGGGAGGATTTAGGAGCTGTCAAAATGGATTTGTTTAATAGAGGAGGGGTGGTGCTAGCAGCCTCCCATGGGCCTGAGATGGATGATAGAAACCTTCGCTCTCTCAACGTGCTCCCTTTTAAAAATGGTGCAAAAGAAAAGCAAAAAGGCAATCAAACATCTTTTAAGGGCTTCAATAAGGCTGCTAGGGGAATTGTCGAATGCATATATATCGCTTGTGAAGCTACCGGACTGAATCTTGGGGAATCTAGTGGGGATTTTAGGGCTATAGGCTTTGAGCCAAATGGGCGAAGTAGAAAGGAGCTTAGGGATGAGTTTGATGAGGTCAAGTTAAATTCACAAAGACTAGGCTCAAAGGGAGGGGTATATCATTTGAGATGGGCTAAGAGTTAGTTGGCGGGCCTTTTAATGAGAGGTCCAAAGAGCATGGGCTAGTCACAAAGAAAGGGCAAGAGTGGGGCACCAATTTCCACATAAGAGTCCTAACAATGGTTTAAAGGAGGCTCAGAAGACCCATTCACACAATTAAAATCTCTTTGTCAATCAGAAGAGGATCATTGGGAAGAAGCAGTGGCCCAAGTCCCGATTTCAAAGAGCTTCATGAGAAAATGTTGCAGAAGTATCCTTGATGAGAATCAACATCTAATCCAAGATCTATTCAATAAATGGATGAAATTATTTAAATAAATAAAAAATCTTAAATTACTTAATGAAAGTTATTTAGGTAATTTTGCAATTTTTTAGGTGTCATTCTTCAATAGCAATGTATTTGAGTTTTATTTAGAAATTAGGAAGTTTTTTAATTCTCTTTAAAAGAACTTTTAAACTTTCTATTTTCTAAAATAAAATTTTTATTTTGAAGTCTATATTTTGAATCATTAGAATCTAAAGGCTTTTTTTATTAAAAACTTTATAAAGTAAGCTTCTAATTCTAAAAAGAGAGTTTTTTTTTATTTCTTTTAAACTTTTTAGAAGATTTAATAGCTTTAGGAAAGTAATAGGAGTCCTACCTAGTTACCATATAGGTTAGATTTATTTTTTTATAGTTTTATTCAAATTCTAGTACTTTCGAAAATCTATAAATAAGGTTTATTGATGTAAAACATGATTTAAGTATTGATGATCAATAATATTAAGTTTTTCTTTACATACCTTGCAATTTTCAAATGTGAGACTCCATTAATTATCTTCCAAGTGAAATTTATAGAAAGCCTTAGTGAGATTTTAATGTTCTTTCTCATCTTCTTTATCTTTCTAATAGCATTCTAGATCTACTTGGTATCCCAAAACATGATTAGAACTTACATTTATCTCCATACATTTAATTGGCTTTGAGATGAGAGGAGGTAAGTGTTGGTTTGCCATGGAGGTGAAATCCTTTGAGATCTCTATTGAGGAGGCTACAAGTAAGCTAAGAGGAGTTCTTCTAGAGAGGGGAAGAGGTTGCTCCAACTGGATTAGGTTTGGGGAAGTGAGTTTAAGTTGCTTGCTTGAAGGTGTAGAGGGTTGTCGCAGGGAGGAGGGAGGAGGGAGGAGGGGTCAAAGGTTTGCAACAAAGTGTGGAAGCTTAAAAGGGTGCAAAATGAGGTGGGAAGGTTCATTCTTTGCTCAATATGTAATATGGAGGCTAAAAGGTTTACTTTGATCTTCCCTAAAGGTATAGGGTTTTGCGGGCGGTTGGTCCACTCTAGCCAATAAGCTTCATCTCTTGGGGATGACTTCGTTGCCTCACTAAGATTAAGTATTGGTAATCAATAATATTAATTTTTTTCTTTGCAGCATACACACCTCTAGGTAGTGATAGTTTCACTTGGTATGGTGAGCATGAAGGTTCCTTCAAAAGTCGGTTGGGCAGTAGCTTTCTTTTTTCCTAAGACTAGGAGGAGCATTTCTTAGGCATTCTCCAACAATTGCTTCCAAGGTTAATGTTTGACCACTCTCCTATTTTTCAAGACCGTGGAAGGGAGAGGAAAGGCAAAGCTCCATTTAGATTTGAAAATATGTGGCTAACAATGAAAGATTTTTAGGGATCTTATCAAAGAGTGATGGCAAATGTATCAAGGGTTGTCCAAGTTTTGTACCCGTTAAGAAGCTACAAGTACTGAAAAAAAAATATTGAAGAAATGAAATAAAGAGGTGATCAATAATGTATCAATCAAGAAGGAAGTTGCATTAGAGATGATAAGTTATTGGATTAATTGATTAAAAAGGATGAAAACATCCCGAATTTGTAAAACTAACCTTCCCCATTTTTGAACTTGAAGAGTAACTCATTTTTGACATAAATACCCTTCAACATTTTCATTATTTACATGTGTTTTAAAATAAAGGGTTGCTTTTGCAAGAAAAAAATGAGGGCATTTTTGTCAAAAATAGGTATTTTTTAGGTTGAAAAAAGGTGAAGGATTAGTTTTCCAAAGTGGGGAAGATTTCATCCCTTTTAATAGGTCATCCCTAAGTTATTGCAACAACATAGAAAGTGTAAGACCTCTCCTAGAGCAGGACAAGAGATATCAGAAGTTAGCAAAAGATAAGTATAGTCATTTAGCCGTATTAGACTTATGGAGATAGAAATCAAGGACTCTTTGGTTAAAGAAGGTGATAACAACACAAAAAAATTTCACCACATAGTTGATGCAAGGCGAAATAGTAATTTCATCAGTAGTCTCAAAATCAATGGATTTGGTTGGAAGAGGAGGAGCATAAGGTGGCATTCTATTTTCCTTCAAGTCTGTGCATGAAAATCCCCAAATAAGGAGATCTGATGTGGTAGTAGAGCTCTTTAAATGCATTGAAACATCAAATAGAGAAAGTTTATAGAGAGCCCTATTCGTGAGTGCCAACCAGAAGGATTGGGCTAAGTTGCTAGATATAGCCCAGTTCTCATACAACCTGCAAAGGAGTGAGGCGACCAATAAGAGCCCGTTCGAGCTAGCCACAGGGCAGCAACCGTTAACTCCTCACACTCTAACGATTGGCTATACGGGGAGAAGTCCAGCGGCTTTCAAGTTTGCGAAAGGGTGGCACGAGCAAGCTGACATAGCACGCTCATACTTGGACAAGGCCGCTAAGAAAATGAAGAAGTGGGCTGACAAGAAGCGACGGCACACGGAGTACAAGGTCGGAGACATGGTGCTTGTCAAGCTCCTTCCTCAACAATTCAAATCCCTAAGGTCGGTGCATAAGGGCCTTGTGAGGAGGTATGAAGG
Source organism: Vitis amurensis (assembly GCA_037355405.1). NCBI lineage: Eukaryota > Viridiplantae > Streptophyta > Magnoliopsida > Vitales > Vitaceae > Vitis > Vitis amurensis. Next base: position 6,369 of record JBAPGN010000514.1, on the reverse strand, counting down.
ACCCTTCCCCATACTTGGGAAGGTCGGCAAGGTGTCATATAGAGTCGAGCTGCCCCCGAGGTTGAAGATTCATCCTGTCTTCCACGCAAGCTACTTGAAACCCTATCACGGAGACAAGGATGATCCAAGCCGAGGGTTGTCTAAGAGGGCACCCACAGCGGTCGTGACCTCCTATGATAAGGAGGTAGAATACGTCCTCGCAGATCGAGTCATCAGGAGACGAGGGGTACCTCCTGCTACGGAATACTTAGTGAAGTGGAAGGGACTACCAAAAAGCGAGGCTAGCTGGGAGCCAGTAGATGCACTATGGCAGTTCCAGGAGCAGATCGAGCGGTTTCGGGCAGAAGGCGCGACAAGGACGTCTGCGGCATAGGTGGGGGAGAGTGTCACAAGCCGATTCAAATGAGCCTCCCCATGGCCTTATATAGAGCCAGGAAGCTTCTGGAGACTCCTAGAGTGGGAAGAGTGTGGAAGGTTCTAGAGAAGCCTGGAGGAATCCACACAATTCTACACTATGGTGGAAGGCATGAGAGGAGTCTAGGACTTTCTAGAGAATTCCAGAAGCCTCTTGTATATACTTGTATATAGGCTTCTACCTAGAATGATGTAGGACATTCTAGAATAGTCTTGAGTTGTAAGGAACCCTCCCAAGGTTCCAGAGAGTTCCATTGGTGCCTATAAATAGGTGAGGGCCTCATTTGGCCAAGGCACTAAGCAAGTGAGCATCCAAGCACTTGTAAAGGATTCCTTGAGTTAGTGAAAGCTTCCATTCTCTCAAGAGTTGCCTACCAAGCTTCTTAAGCTTTTGAGTCGCGAGTGTCTTAGCCGAGCGAGCTAAGCATTGGGGAGCAAGGCTGACTTAGCAAGATCAAGCGTCTTAGCTTGTCTAAGTGCCACACGAGCTTAGTGAACGACTAAGTCCGTGACAATAAGGTGGCATTCTATTTTCCTTCAAGTCTGTGCTTGAAAATCCCCAAATAAGGAGATCTGACGTGGTAATAGAGCTCTTTAAATGCATCGAAACATCAAATAGAGAAAGTTTATAGAGAGCCCTTTCTTGGAGAAAGAGGTGCTATCAACTCTTTTAGAGTTAGGGGGACACAAAGCACCACATCCCAACACTTCTCAATTGGGTTTTGGAAGTTTTGTCAGCCTATAGTGGGAAGGGAGGTGATGCAATAAGGGTAAAATACATTAAGGGTTATAGGTCAATTAGTCTTGTGGACAATGTATAAACTTCAAGCAAAAGTTCTAGCTAATAGACTAAAAAGAATGGTGGGAAAGGTGGTGTCAAATAACCAAACTATTTTTATACGCAGTAGACAAATTTTTGATGCAACTTTGATTGCAAATGAGGTCATTGATTTGAGAATGAGAAGCTCATGCAAGTCTAGTTTGCAAATTGCATAAAGAAAAAGCATACAATCATGTGAATTGGAAGTTTCTCTTGTCTATTTGGAAAAAGGTGGGTTTTGGTCATAAATGGAGAGTGTAGATTCACCTTTGCATTTCCTCTATGAGAATGTTGGTCCCCTTCCAGACTTTTAGAGGCTTGCGACAAAGGGACCCTTTTTCACTTTATCATTTTGTGTTAGCCATGCTAATAGATGTTTCCTTTGTCTTGTCGAAGAAGAGCATGTAGACCACATTCTAATTCATTACTCTAAGGCTAAGGTTTTATGGAAGTTAATTTTTGCACTCTTTAGTGTGACATGGGTCCTTCCATTGTCAGTTAGAGAGACCCTCCCTAGTTGGCATGGTTCCTTTGTGGCAAGAAGCATCAAAAGGTTTGGAAGGCAACTTCCTTATGTCTTTTTTGGACAGTTTGGAAGGAAAGAAATAGGATTGTATTTGAAAATGAGGAGATTTCAATTCAAATGATGAAAAATTCTTTTGTTTGTAGTTATTGGTATTGGACTAAGTTGTTTATAGGCGAAGGACCTTTATCTTTAATCAACTTTTTTGATTGGTTGGGTCCTAGATGAGGGTGGGTGAGATTTTTCGAATCCCCTCTTCTTTTTTGTTTTTGTCTTTACGTGCCTGTTGTATACTCTATATAATTTAGGTTGACCTTTGGGCGCCCTTTTTTTCTTTATATATGATATACTTTTGCGTTTTACCTACCAAAAATATATATATATATATCTAAGGTTGAGTAGGGAGGATTCATTAGTGGCTTCAAGGTTGAGGGTAGAAGGGAAGAAGGAATACATGTTTCTCACCTATTGTTTGCAAATGATACTTTCTCTTGTATGTGGTCAACACAAATCAACCGAGATACTAGAAATGGATCCTAACATGTTTTGAGGCTATATCAAGTTTAAAAGTAAGCATGCAAAAAAGTGAAATTATTCTAGTAGGGGAGGTGGACAAAGTAGCTTCTTTATTTGGATACAAGATGGGGACATTTCCTACTTATATTGGTTTGCCTCTTGAAGTGTTTCATAACTCTTGTGTTGTGTGGGATGTAGTTGAGGAGAGGTTCAAAAGGAGATTGGCTTATTGGAAGAAGTAATACTTGTCTAAAGGCAGAAGACTGGTTCTTATAAAGAGTACTCTCTCAAGCCTCCCAATCTCTTTTGTCCCTTTTTTTCAATCCTCATAAAGGTAAGGATCATAGTTTAGAGAAAATTTACCTATCAAAAAAAATATTTTAGAGAAAATTCAAAGACTTTTGTGAGAAGATATTGGCGAAAGAAAAAAGATGTATCTTGTAAGCTAATCAAATGTGTGCAAGGATTAGAAGCATAGAGGGTTGGGAATTAGAAGATTGGAAGTTCTTAATCAGGCCTTATTAAACAAATGGTTGTGAACATTTGCTCTTGAGCATACAAGCTTGTGGAGGAAGATCATCCTTGGAAAGTTTAGGGAAATGGAATTGGAAGGGGGGTGGAGTACTTGAGAGGTAAGGGAACTTTTGGTATGAGCTTGTGGAAAGACATTAGAAAAAGATGGGAGGATCATAGTCTCAAGTTAGCTATCCAAATCAAAAATGGTGGATGAACAATATTATGGTGGATGGATGGGTGGGGGAGAACTATTTGATAGAGGCTTTCATTTTGCACTTCATACAAGATTCTAGCAAGAACATTACAATTGCAGATTTATGGGAGGGGGGAGGAAGAAAAGGTCATCATTAGATGGTGCATTTCAAGAGGCCCTTCCAAGATTGGAAGTTAGAGGGGGTAACCCACTTTTTGGATCTTATTTACTCTATGAGAGTGCAAGAAGGAGAGAACACTTTACTATGGAGAGAGGATAGGAAGGGCAATTTCAGTGTAAAGTTGCACTACAATTCTTTATGTGTAAGGCTAAAGCAGTATTCTCAACCAAAGAAATTTGGGGGTCTTGAGCTTCTATGAAAACGTGTTTTTTTTGCTTAGGAAGCAATTTGGTGCAAGATCTTAATTGTAAATGTTTTAATGAAGAGGAGGTAGATGATGGTCAACAGACATAGTCTTTGTAAAGATTGTGAAGAATCAATTGATCACATTTTGATTCATTGCAATAGGACAAGAGTGCTATGCACATTTCTTCTAGCGATCTTTGGCCTAAAAAGGGAGCTTCCAAGTTCAGTGAGAAATCTCTTCCTTGAGTGGAAATTTAAAGGGTTGGATAGGAAGAGCATAATTGTTTGGTGTATAACTCCCCTTTGTTTGTTCTAGTGTATGTGGAAAGAGCATAACTGAAGGATTTTCCATGAAGAACTCTCAGATTGAAGGTTGAAGGGGTTCAATAAATCCCTACTGGAGTGGCCCCATGCTTCGATGGAAATGTAGAGCTCCTCAATGATGGATTTCTTAGATAGCCTTACTTGTGGATGGTTCGGTTTTTTCTCCTGTAGGCTGTTTTTGTATATGCCTTACAGTGTTCTGCATAGAGTGCACCCCGTTTCTTTGGCCCTCATTAATAGATGCTCAATTTGTTCATCCAAAAAAAAAAAAAAAATCTGCCCAGGCTAGTAAAGTTTCTTCTCGAGTAACCTTTCTGCAGTAACAAAAATGAGTGAAATTATGAATTCAAGACTTCCTACATTTCTACATCTACATTTTCTGTGGAGCAGCAATGGTCACAAGGAAATTCTTTGCAGGCAGTTCATGACTATTATAAACATTTTGCTGTATCAATTTCTTCAATCCATGGTGTCATTCATCAACTACCAATACAAAAAAAATGCATGGGTATTAACCAGACTGACTTCCAATCCAAGGTTAATCCAGTAGCATATTATGTTCTTTTTCTGAAACAGAAATACAAAGCACTTATGGAAGACATTACTGCAAATGTTGAATTTGAGAGACAAAACTAGAGAATAATTCAAAGAATAAAAATGGGGAACATAAACTTTCCCTAATAATTTCACATTTTCTGCTCAGTGATTACTAATCATGGTCTAAAATCAGCTCCACCTAAAATGCACATTCTCTAAAAATTCTTTTGAGGAACGAGCAGAACATTGAACACCAAAATATTACTAACAGTTCTCATCAACAAAGAACAATTAACATTGAGTTACTAATATTTTAATGGTACTTTTCAACTCTAATTAGCAGGGAACAAAGATCATATTGCTACTTTCATTTTTTGGAAGGGTAAGTTGAGGACTGGAAAAGCTGTCACCAAAACTTCTTAAAATAAAACCAACAATTATTAGCAAAATTTATTTCCCACAACAATTTATCCGTGCTAATGTATGTCAATTAAGATTAGAAGCAGGAAGTTAAATTTTAAAATGTTGTTTTCACATAAATAAAAAGAATTATTACAACCACTCTATCAAAGGGGAAAAAAATATTACAACCCAGCTGCATGAGTTGTAGACTCCCTTTTTTTTTTTGATAAGCAATCAAAAGATATATTAACAACGATTTTTGAAAGGGCATGAGTCATAGACTTAAAAAATTACATACTAACAAGGAGGTGCACACCACAGAAAATTGAGACTAACATTAACCATTTCAGATAAAACCATACAGTAGTTGAATGGGCAGTAGCAATCGAATGCCCAGGAACACCGAACAAAGTGAGCGAGACCTGCTGGATCCATTAGCAGGGCAGTCTTGGTGAAAGTTCTTAGCTGGATTATAGGGACCCAATGACTAAAGGCTAAAATCAGGGGCCAAGAATATTCATTAGGATGAGCAATCCCAGCTCAACTGGCTTCAACACCAAATTCAGCAAGGCCAAGGAAAGGAAATTTAAAGCCTGCCCCATGTTAAAGTTGGGGATACCAGGCTGACAGTGGACTGGTCTAGAAGCAATATTGATTTAGAAAAACACTAAGCACAAACTTCTTCCTTACTTTGTCACCTCAATCAATATTGACAAATGCACCCTCAAGCATTAATGTGAATCAGGATAACCTCTCTACTCTTGCCTTTTTTATAGGTCGTGCAAAGAGTTAATGGCCAATGTCCTAGCTAAGTTTTCCTCTAGGGGGGATCCAAGAGGACCTGATCTTCAGGAGTTGGTGCATATGGTTGCACTCAAACTTTTCTAACAATTGGATTGAATCACCCTAGTTCAATTTTTTTTAGCACATATCTCCACTAACTACCTCTCCATACTTAAAATTCTCATTAGTGTTGTTCTAGGGATTGAGAGAATCCAGTATAATTTTTATGGCCATGCATTAGGGAGGCAAGAAGATATCACCTTATAAACTAGAACAGGGTTCATGAGTCGAAGCGTGAAGGGTATTTGGAGCTAGGAAATAATGTACTCTTGGGTCTAGGTTTTCAAGATTTCCTGGGGAGATTCATTTTCCATGCCATAACGTTACTAGAAGTATTTATTGGTTACTTGCAAAAAATGGTATACAAACATTGTGCTTGAGTGCTCATATTGATGCCCCCTGGAAATTTATCTCCAAAGTTTCCTCAGACTTTAACTCACATGGCCATTTTTTCAATGAGAGATGTTTGAAACTTTATTCCTAGTAGGATTTCTAGAGGGGGATCCACTTTGCTGCCTTCTCTGTCCTAACTTTTATCATGTTTCAAAGGTTAGGGATCTTAACATATCACATAAATTATATCAGCCTCAACTTTGCCCTTCTTGGAGTTTCAACCTTCGGCCACTCTATCAAACCAGGAATTTGCTAATCTATCTTATTTACTACTCTCTCTGAATCTACTTTACCTTTTTCCATCATTTCATGTCAATAGGCTCAGGACCTTGGTTCCATTAGGTATATTTTAGGGCCAATTCTTCTTAATGCATTTTCCAAAGGTGTATCCCCAATTGCATTTCTGCAGGCTTATTCATCTGAAAATTCTAGAGTTCCCCAGAGTCATAATCAGATTATCATATCACGGTTAGTTCCACTAATAAGGTGAACACCATTGCTCAGCTATAAATAAGGAGCCT